>PVIA01003378.1:0-82261 GCA_004024845.1 Tonatia bakeri
ATCTAAATTTCTATTTGTCATTAAATGAAGAAATAATTTGTGGTGTTGTCATATAATAAAATACTATATAGTAAAGGAATAAACCAGCAACTGCTACAGAAAATAATGACTATATACTATAAGATTCTAATATACAAATAAGAAAAACTAATTTATGGAATTATAGGTCAGGAGACTAGGTAATTTGGAGATGGAAGTAGAAAAATAGTCCAGGAATTGGGTGCTTCTGTGAAAAATCAATGGTTATATCGGTATGTTCATTTCATGATAATTTTCTTGATAATTTTGAATTTATCAGAATATATTTTCTTATGTATTTCATACATAAATTGAAGGTATATTTTACAAAATATATTTAAAATCCTAGGGATTAAATAGGGGGAAAAAGACATGAAAGAATTGCCTAGGTATGCTATCATAGTGTGTCCAAGAAAAACCTCTCAGAGATGTGACCTGATCCAGGTCTCCAGCAGCAGTAGAAGCAACCTTGGGATTTCGCAGGAAAAACTGCTCTAGGAGAACAAAGGAGACACAAAGTGCGTAGTGCTGACATGAGAACACGTTTGGCAGTTTCCATGAGTGGCCAGATCAGAGTGACTACAACAGAGTGTGCATAGGGCAAAATGATAGAAGAGGTAGCCAGAAGTCTGTGCATGCAAGGTCCTGTAGGACAAAGAATAGATGGGGATTTTACTCTGGATGTGATGAGAAACCACATAGCAATTTTTAACAGGGTGAGTGTCTAATTCTGAAGGGTTTCAACAAAATTTATTTTGGCTACAGGGTTAAAAATAGTTAAGAAGAAAAGAGTAGAAGCACAGAGACATGTGAGGAAACATTTCTGCCACCAGGACACAATTGCTCTTTAAAAACATCTAGAGCATTATCCTAAGTATTCATTTCCGCTATCCTACATAGCATATAGAATAGTTCCTATCATTTCCTCTGCAAAAAAAATTTAACTTTCCAACTTTCTCTTCCATCTTCACTGTCTAAAATATTTTTCAATCAGAAAATTCCAATTTAGAAGTTGGACTTTCTTTGAGACCCAAATAAAAATATACTACTACTTCTCCTGGCTGGCGTAGCTCGGTGGATTGAGCTCGGGCTGCGAACCAGGCATCGCAGGCTCGATTCCCAGTCAGGGCACATGCCTAGGTTGCAGGCCATGTCCCCCAGCAACCGCACATTGATGTTTCTCTCTCTCTCTCTCCCTCCCTCTCCCTTCCCTCTCTAAAAATAAAAATAAATAAAATCTTTAAAAAAAAAATACCCACGTTTCCACGTGCCAAACGAGCTTTAAAAAAAAAAAAAGAAAGAAAGAAAAAAATATATACTACTACTTATGTAATTCTTAGGCATATATTTTTAAAAATTTGTTTGACAAAAACCTTTGATGAGTTTGAATTGTTTAGGTAAATTAATTCCTTTCAATGTTGGTGTCTTTGTGTTTCTCCTTCAGATATAAGGAGAATGCTATGAAGTTGTCAAGAATTCATCACGACCAGCCAGTGAAGCCCCTGGATCGAGCGGTCTTCTGGATCGAGTTTGTCATGCGCCACAAGGGAGCCAAGCACCTGCGGCCAGCCTCCTATGACCTCAACTGGTTCCAGTACCACTCTCTGGACGTGATCGGGTTCCTGCTGGCCTGTGTGGCAACTGCTGTAGTAGTCGTCACAAAATGTGTTCTGTTTTGTTGCCGGAAGTTTGCCAAACCAGGAAAGAAGAGGAAAAGGGAGTAGTTGTTTCTGAAGCCTGAAGCTGGTGTACCTAATAGACGGGACTCCCCCAGTTTATTATTGTGATGTGAGGATCCCTTCTTCCTGTAACAAAATGACTTCTCACAATTTAGCTTTTTAGGTTAAAATTTGTTTTCCAGTGATTTGGATCAAAATTTGTTTCCAAGTTATTTACTACCTGTTTGAGCTAAAAAAATATTTCATTTCAAAGAGAAAAAAAACTTGGAAAAGTAAAAAATAACAAACTGGCCCTGACTGGTGTAGCTCAGTGGATTGAGCGCAGGCCTGTGAACCAAAGGGTCACAGTTTGATTCCCAGTCAGGGCACATGCCTGAGTTGCAGGCCAGGTCCCCAGCAAGGGGTTTCTGAGAGGCAACCACACATTGATGTTTCTCTCCCTCTTTCTCCCTCCCTTTCCCTCTCTCTAAAATAAATAAATAAAATATGTTCTAAAAAAAAAAAAAAAAGAACAACTGCTACCCGCTTCCTATTACAAAATTGAGCTATTTATGAAAATCTTTGATTTCACAAACTAAATTAATCTTTTCCTTGTGGCCTTCAAAATATTCACCTGGTTACTCTCACTCTAATATCAGCCTTTAATAATAGATATAAAGTATCAGTTATAAATTAAGATAATATAGAATTGGTACTTTTCAAGGGACTTATTGAATTTTTATTCTCTCTAAATATATATATTTAAATATATATATTATATATAGGTACATAAATATATATATATATATTTAATACATATATCATTCAGAATAAGAGGCATCACTTATCTACTGACAGGAGTGGTGTGAAATTCAGTGTTTGTTGAATACAACTTGAAATAATGAAGGTTATTCTATATAACCATGCTAGATCAGCATGTCTGTCTCATTTTTTGTCTCTCCTCAGGACACTGTTGCCCCATTCTTCCCATAGCTCTTATATGCAAACATTCAATTCTTTGTCATTACCAAAAAATAATGTATTTTTCATTTTCATTAAACCTAGGCACACTACGGCTGATATAATCAGTAACATTGAAAAGAATGCAAAAGTTACATAAATATCAAAAATTGGTAAATCAAACCAAGAGAATCTGGACACTCCTGAAACCTGTACATCAGGATAATAATTTATGAACAGATTGGACCAAGATAGGAAAATCATTTATCAATCTTTATTGATCAAGAAAACCCACATCAAATCTTACAACAAACATTCTCCAGCCTAAGGAATGAAATTTATTTTGAAAACAAATTAAAACTTTGATGTGAGGAAATCATATTTAAAAAAAAAAAAAACTAACCACATAGTTTTCTTTGCAACTCCTCTAGATAATTCACACATTTTAAAAAATAAAACTAATATAGTGCCATAGTATATAATATTAAATCATGCAACACAGGTAACAGAAAAAGTATTGGTATTCATTGTATAGTGAGGACTACTACAAATCAACAACACACACAAAAATCAAGCGGTCCCCACTGCACCTGTGAAAATAGATGAATATGAATAGAAAATTCACAAAAGTAACATAGTCAACACTCAAAAGATGACAAAAGCCACTGATGTTTTGGAAAACAAAAATCAAGTCATTAAATTATTTTACCACAGATAATTTGCCAAAAAATTAATCTTGTAAAACTATTTTTGAGGCAGTGTAATGTGGGAATACCCCATGCCTCAGCTTCCCCACCAGTGAAATGCAGATAAACTCTGGTATTAACTACCTCATGGAGTTGTGGAAAGGATAAATGTGTGAACACTGTAAAGCACTGAAAATAGTTTTCTATTACATAGAAAAATGTAATTTGCATTATGATTTAAATGTATTAAAAAACTTTCACAATGACTTTAGTCTTTGCATAAGATACTTAATATATTTTTTTCTCTGTAGCCTTAACCAATTGGGCAGTAGCACCGAGGTCTTTAAAGCAAGGTGGGTAAAGCAGGGTCAAACTGCTGACCCTAATATCTTAGGGTTCTATGGTGATCCCCGTGTTTTTGAGTGAGTACCCAAAAGGCATTCCTTCCTTTTTGTTTACAAAAAAGAAAAAGGGAATCTGATCATTGAGATGCATAGGAGTAGGTGAGTTTATTGAACTCTCCTTTAAGGCTCTAAAGGCTATATAATCCCATTCTACCCATAAGATTGGGTCAGGGCTCCCATTCTTTAGTAAAACATATCAGGTTTTGGAATCCAATTTTGACAATGGCCAACCAGCCCCCCAAAAAACAGGAGACTAGAAGCACCACAAAGCTTCTTTGGACCCAGGTATATAGTTTTTGCTCCAATATTACATGTCTCAGATATCAGATCTGAGTTTGGACAAACTAAAAAAATTTTTTATAGACTTTATGTCCCTTTAAGTCCATATGTTTCTAATAGGTGAATGCTGTCTTCCAGTGAGGAGACCTGAGAAGAAAAGCAAAGAAATAAGTTGGTTACATCTCACAAGGTAGAACCTGTAGGGAAAGTTACACCAGTCTTTAAAATTTGTCAGAAATAAGAAGAACTTTCAATAAAAGCCTAAGCCATTACTGCCAGGTAAATTGTTTTCCTTCCCAAGTGAAGGCAAAAAGGTATTGGTTAGCCTTCATTAACTGGAATACTAAAGAATGTGCTACATAAATAAATTACAGTAAAGAATTTACTTCCAATTCGCTTAGATGCTAACTGTGCATAAGAGTTAAGGACAACAGGGTGTGGAGGGACAACAATATTGCTTAATTTTCAGAAATTCTAGACACACCTCCACCCTTATCCTCAGCCTTCTCACAGATAAAATGGGAGCGTTACAATGACTAGTGCAAGAAATAATAAGACCCTGAGTTATGCAATCTTCTACTATGGGCTTTATCTGCCAGTGTCAGATAAAGATTTTGCCCATAAAGAAGATGCAGTTGATTCAATAGGGAAAATTAATCAGTGGTCCATATTCAGCTACTGCACTAACAAAAACAGAATAAATAAAATATGTTGAAAGGCCATTTTAATTCTCCTTATTAGTAATTCTAGCAGTTACTGTCAAATTCTAAGATCATAAACCATAATCAAGTGGGATTTATTTCAGGGATGAAAGGTTGGTACAATATTTACAAATCAATTAATGTAATTGTGGGGTCTGCTGGACAGGACTTCTCCAACCCCCATAAGGGAAGGCTGGTGGAAGGGCCCTTGGCCAGAATGAATGTATATGGCTTTGGAAATGGATTGTAATTCCCTCCTTATCTCCTTTTGGGAGTGGCTTCTTGTCCCAAGTGACTGTTTTTTCACCTTTTCTCTCTGCCCGTATACACTGAGGTAAAGTAGTTCAGAGTCACACACGAGACATGTGCCTGTCCCCTGCCCCCTTTGTCTGGGATCCCTTAAAACAAGTCTTGGATGCAGGGAGGTGTGGTCCCACTTTGCTGACCTGCCACCACTGGTGCTCCCTGTAATGTGAGTCATAAAGGCTCTGTCTGCCTCAAGGAACATGTATAAAGGACCCATGGAAAAAAACAAGGGGGGAAGGATTGAATGTGGGAGGGGGAGAGGGGGTGGCTAGGGCAGGGGAGAGTACTGGGGGAAAATGGGGACAACTTTAATAAATAAATAAATAAATAAATAAATAAATAAATAAATAAATAAAGACTGCATCTGCTCCATCCAGTCCTCCTGTGGTTTTCTCGGCTTATCTGAATGAGCAGACAAGATGCCCGGGCTCGACCTCTTGTGTTACAGTAATACATCACTTAAACAAAAATAACATATCCAAGGCAAAAAATAAACAAACAAAATTAGAACAGACTCATAGATACAGAGAGAATTGGTGATTGTCAGAGAGGAGGGCAGGGTTCGGGCACTGGGTAACTGAGGTGAAGGAAGTAAGAGGCACAAATTGGTGGTTACAAAACAGTGACAGGGAAGTAAAGCTTAGGAAATACAGTCAATGATATGGTCATGAATATGCATGGTGCCAGGTGGGATACTGGAAATATCAAGGGGAACACTATGTAAAGTTCATGGTTATCTAACTACTAAGCTGTATACCCGAAACCAATACATAACAAATTTAAAAATTAAAAAAATATATATATGAAAGAGATTTTTTAATTTAATTTTTATTTTGCCCTGGATGGTGTAGCTCAGTGGATTGAGTGCTGGCCTGCGAACCAAAGAGTCACTGGTTCAATTCCCAGTCAGGGCACATTCCTTGGCTGCAGGCCAGGTCCCCAGTATGGGGCATGTGAGAGGTAACCACACACTGATGTTAAAAAAGAAAAAAAATTTACTTTTTATTTTATTTTTCTCATTACCTGAAAGAGATTTTTGACACTAATTATTTTTGCTTCTCTGTCTTCTAATTTTATAGTCTCATTTAGGCCATTATTTTTATTAAAATAGTTAAACAATTTAAACCTCTGTGGTTTAGACTTTTCATCTCAAATAGTGATTTGACTCTAAAGCTTTTTCCAGTTCTAGAATTCTATCACTCTACCTATTTATTTATAATTACTAATGCTATTCATAATTATCAATACCATCCACAAGAGTTTAGATACGTTTTGATCTGGTTTAGAGTTTGGTTTAATCTGGAAGCCTAAATGCCTTCCTATATATACTGCTGTTATTACCTTTGCCCTATTGATACTTGTGTATAACTTTTCTCCAAGCATTTATGCAATAAAGTAGGAAAATGATTATCATAATTAATTAGACTATGTTCAGTTATGTTCAAAGAATGAGTACAATTTTTTTATTTTTTTAAGTAATATTTTTTATTTTAAGTTCTCTGCCTTTTACTCCCATCCCAGCCCACCCCCCAGCCCTCCTCCTCCCTCTCATTTCCACCCCCCCTTATTTTCATCCATGTGTCCCCCATACTTGTTCCTGCAAACCCTTCCCCTTTTCCCCTGAAATTCCCTCCCTTCTCCCCGCTGGTCACTGTCAGCCCACTCTCTATTTCATTGTCTTTGGTTATATTTTGCTTGTCCGTTTGTTCTGTTGATTAGGTTCCTGTTAAAGGTGATATCATGTGGTATTTCTTTTTCATCACCAGGCTTATTTCACTTAGCGTAATGCTTTTCAGTTCCATCCATCTTGTCACAAAGGGTAGGAGCTCCTTCTTTCTTTCTGCTGCATAGAATTCCACTGTGTAAATGTACCACAGTTTTTTTATCCATTCATTTACTGATGGGCACCTAGGTTGCTCCCACCACTTGGCTTTTGTAAATTGTGCTGCTATGAACATTGGGGTGCATAGGTTCTTTTGGATTGGTGTCGCAGGGTTTGTAGGATATAATCCTAGCAGTGGAATTTCTGGGAGATCCATTTTTAGTTTTGCCAAAAGGCAGATCCATTTTTAGTTTTCTGAGGAAATTCCATACTATTTTCCATAGTGGTTGTACCAGTCTGCAGTCCCACCAACAGTGCACTAGGGTCCCCTTTTCTCCACAACCTCTCCAACATTTGTTGCTTGTTGCTTCGTTTGTGATGGCCATTCTGACTGGTGTGAAGTGGTATCTCATTGTGGTTTTAATTTGCATCTCTCTGATAGCCAGTGATACTGAGCATCTTTCCATGTGTCTCTGAACCCTCTGTATGCCCTCCTTGTAGAAGTGTCTGTTCAAGTCCTTTGCCCATTTTTTAATTGGGTTGCTTGTCTTCTTTGAGGGGAGTCGAGTGAATTCTTTATATATTTTGGAGATTAAACCTTTGTCTGAAATATCATTGGCAAATATGTTCTCCCGTATGGTTGGTTCTCTTTTAATTTTAATACTGTTTTCTTTAGCCACTCAGAAGCTTTTTATTTTGATGAGGTCCCACTTGTTTCTTCTTTCCTTCATATCCCTTGCTCTAGGGGACATATCAGGGAAAATGTTGCTACATGAAATATCTGAGATGTTCCTGCCTATGTTCTCTAGGACTTTAATGGTGTCACAGCTTATATTTAAATCTTTTATCCACCTTGAATTTATTTTTGTGTATGGTGTAAGTTGGTGCTCCAGTTTAATTTTTTTTACACGTAGCTGTCCAGTTCTCCCAACACCATTTGTTGAAGAAGCTATTGTTACCCCATTTTATGTTGCTGCCCCCTTTGTCAAGTATCAATTGACCGTAGAGACTTGGGTTTATTTCTGGGCTCTCTGTTCTGTTCCATTGGTCCATGTGCCTGTTTTAATGCCAGTACCAGGCTGTTTTGATTACAGTGGCCTTGTAATACAGTTTGGTATCAGGTATTGTGATCCCTCCTACTTTGCTCTTCTTTCTTAAAATTGCAGCAGCTATTCGGGGTCATTTATGGTTCCATATAAATTTTTGAAGTGTTTGTTCTATGTCTGTGAAATATGCCATTGGTACTTTAATAGGTATTGCATTGAATCTGTAAATTGCTTAGGACAGTATGAACATTTTGATGATATTAATTCTTTCAATCCATGAACACGGTGTATGTTTCCATTTGTTTGTGTTTTCCTTGATTTCTTTCTTCAGTGTTGTGTAGTTTTCTGAGTACAGGTCTTTTACCTCCTTGGTTAGGTTTATTCCTAGGTATTTTATTTTTCTTTTTGCTATATCAAATGGGATTTCTTTATCTTGATTTCTGCTTCTGCTGTTTCATTGTTGGTATACAAAATACCTTTGATTTCTGGATATTGACTTTGTATCCTGCTGTTTTGCCAAATTCATTTATTAGGTAGAGCAGTTTTGGGGTGGAGTCTATAGGATTTTCCATGCAGTCATCTGCAAACAATGACAGTTTCGTTTTCTCCTTTCCGATTTGGATGCCTTTTATTTCCTTTTCTTGTCTGATCACTGTGGCTGAAACTTTCAATACTATGTTGAATAGAAGTGGTGAAAGTGGACAGCCTTGTCTTGCTCCTGATTTTAGTGGAAAAGATTTTAGTTTTTGCCCATTGAGCATGATGTTAGCTGTAGGTCTCTCATATATGGCTTTTATGTTGAGGAATGCTCCCTCTATTCCCACTTTGCTGAGTGTTTTTATCATAAATCGGTGCTGAACCTTGTCAAATGCTTTTTCCACAATCTATTGATATGATCATGTGATTTTTGTCTTTGCTTTTGTTTATGTGATGCATTAGATTTATTGATTTGTGAATATTTTACCATCCTTGGATCCCTGGGGTGAATCCCACTTGATCATGGTGTATGATCTTTTTAATGTATTGTTGGATGCAGTTTGCCAATATTTTGTTGAGGATTTTAGCGTATATGTTCATCAGCGATATTGGCCTGAAGTTTTCTTTCTTTGTTGTGTCTTTATCTGGTTTTTGGGATTAGGATGATGCTGGCTTCATAAAAAGAGTTTGGGAGTTTTTCATTTTGGATTTTTGGGAATAGTCTGTGAAGGATAGGGGTTAGCTCTTTCTTAAATGCTTTGTAGAATTCTCCTGTGAAACCCTCCAGTCCAGGGCTTTTGCACGTCGGGAGTTTTTTGATTACTGCTTCAATTTCATCTGCTGTTATTGGTCTGTTCAGGCTTTCTACTTTTTCCTTGAGTTTTGGAAGATTATATTTTTCTAGAAATTTGTCCATTTCACCTACATTTTCAAGTATCTTGGCATACAGTTCTTCATAATAATTTCTTACAATCCTTTGTATTTCTGTGGTATCAGTTGTAATCTCTCCTCTTTCATTTCTGATTGTGTTTATTTGGGTCTTCTCTCTTTTTTTCTTGATGAGCCTGCTTAAAGACTTGTTGATCTTGTTTATCTTTTCAAAGAACCAGCTCCTGGATTAATTGATCCTTAGAATTGTTCTCTTAGTCTCTATGGCATTTAATTCTGCTCTGATCTTGGTTATTTCCTTCCTTCTACTTGCTCTGGGCTGTCTTTGTTGTAGTTCCTTGAGTTCTTGTAGATGTAGAGTTAGGTTGTTTGTTTGAAATGTTTCTATCTTTTTTAGGTAGGCCTGTATCGCTATGAACTTCCCTCTCAGGACTGCCTTCGCTGTGTCCCATAAGTTTTACGCTGTTGTGAATTCATTTTCATTTGTTTCCAGAAACTTTTTGATTTCTTCTCTAATTTTATTCTTGACCCATTCATTGATTGTTTAATAGCATGCTATTCAATCTCCATGATTTTGAGTATTTTGGATTTTTTTCCTTGAGGTTGGTTTTTAGTTTCAGTCTCTTGTGGTTGGAGATAATGCTTGATATGATTTCCATTTCTTGAACTTGTTGAGTACAATTTTTTAAAAGCTTGTTTAAAGTGATTAATTTGAAACAAATTTCTCACCTATGGATACAAGTTTAATAATACCAAAGTAGTTAATATGAATAAACTTGCACAGAAATATAAAAAGAAAACAGAAAAAAAAAGGCTATACCAGCCTCACAGAAAGTGTTAAAGGGAGTGCCAATTAATTCTGAGTTAATTTCCACATAGAATGCAATGTTTATTAAAGAAGAAGTAAGAAAGCTCTGGCTGGGTAGTTCAGTTGGTTAGAGCATCACCCTAGTACACTAAGGTTGTGGGTTCAATCCTACATCAGGCACATGCAAGAATCAACCAATGAATGCATAAGTAAGTGGAACATCAAATGAATGTTTCTTTTTCTCTCTTGCTCCTCCCACTTCCTTTTTCTTTCTAAAATGTATAAATAAAAAAAAGAAAAATATACTGTTTTCTTCTATCTTTAAGTATATTCTTTAGTATTATTAAATGTATTCTTTAATATATATGTCCTTAAAGCCCTGGCTGGTGTAGCTCAGTGGATTGAGCGCGGGCTGCAAACCGAAGTATCGCAGGTTCGATTCCCAGTCAGGGCACATGCCTGGGTTGCAGGCCACGGCCCCCAGCAACTGCACATTGATGTTTCTCTCTCTCTCTCCCTCCCTTGCCTTTCTAAAAATAAATAAATAAAATCTTTAAAAATATATATATATATATACATATGTCCTTAAAACTATAAAGTAATCACCAAAATTACTGAGTAATAACAAAGAAGGATGGGGCCTTTAGAAGTTTCTCCCGGCACTCCCGCCTTGCAGAGCCACTGCAGTGTTCTCTGTTGATGAAGCTGAACATTCGTCCTGCTGGCAAAGAAGAAATATTTGTAGGGTTCAGATTTAATATTACAAAGCTGAATTTGGAGCAGAGACAGCAAATTAAAAACTGGTACAGCAGAAAACAGTATTCCAAATTTCTCTTTTGTTTGCATCCCAAAAGTTTTTGTACCTTTGGACACAGCATCATGGTAAAATTTAGGTGACTGAGACATAGTTTTCTTTTGAAATGAAGTCTGTGAAAGTGGGGATATAAACAGATCCTGACAAAGATGAACTTAGAGAAGGCCCATTTGGTTTGTAGCTCTACCAGTGGTAAATTCCCTGATCGCTGAATGTATAATCAGAATAGACATCCTGGCAGGCTAGAATCTTGATTTCAGTATTAGCTAGCTCAGTCTGGGTTAGAGGGAGTTCATTCTGTTGGACTGATGTGTAGCCTTCATGCCTGCATCTGTGGCCAATCCATTCAAACATCCATCAAATCAGCACTAGAATGACCCGTTATTTGGTACCTCTCTGGTAGTGTATATTAATTTTACCAATCCAACATATATGTAAATGTCTTTCATTGATTTAATTGGCAAATCCCAAATTATTAATCTGGCCATCTGTTTGTGCTTTTGTCCATTTAGATTGTTTTTTTTTTTTTCATGTACAACACTCTTTTTCTACTGTGGTGTTTTTCTATTGACTCTGGTGTGAAGGTATAAAGGATAAATTTATTTTTTGTTAAAAATCTAGAATTCTGGGGTCATGGATGACAGTGGCTCAGAGTGGCAGAGATACAAGATCAATAGAACTGGTGGAACTTAACCAAGAATCCTAGGTCAGAGAAGATGAACTTTGAAGCTAGGTTGATCAATCACCCTGACACAGGCAGATTGCAAGACTCAGGAAGAAATGATTCAATGTGAGGCAAACACATTGAATCAAATCAGAAACATTGCAATAAAGGTCAGGAAAATAATTAGGAATGAGAGCTTTAGAAATACAGGAAGTAACTAGGAAGATTCCAATGCAAGGTGTTATAACATATATTCTAATCAGTTTACTGGAAATTCCTAGAGCCTTTCAGTCTAGAAGGCTCTGTCAGTCAAGGTTGTCAGGAAAACAGAAGACTCACTAATTCTCTCTATAGCTGATCTTGTTCATTCTTCTATCCACCCATTCAGTTCCATTTTATTTCATATAATTAGTTATACATAATTTAATCAATGGGTGCATTTCCAATTTATAGAATTTCCAAATGGTCTTTATATTCATCTTTCTTACCCCATTCCAGTCTCATGCTGTTCTTTCATCTCTGAACATCTTAAACATGCTTATTTTTAATATTTTTACATTATTTTATTGTATTTTTCCACTACCATATATCCCACCTACACCCTCTTCCACCTCCACCCCCACCCCCCCACCACAGTCACTACACTGCTGTCCACGTCCATGAGTTCTTCCTTGCTCTCTTTTTCTTTTTTTCTTGATCCCTCCACTACTCCCCCAAACCACCCTACCAGACCTGTCAGCCTGCCCTCTGAGTCTAAACATGCTTATTTTTAAATGTCATTCTCATTTTTGTCTCTATCTGCAGTCCTCAGGTATGAATCATCCTATTTTACATAGTCATTTCTTCATGTGGTTTCCATGAATTAATCTTCAACAGAGGTTGATTCCTGCAAACACTCCATATGTCCTCTGCATTATGAAAGCATCCCTTCAAAATGGTTTGCCTCTGCTATGGCGTAGAGGATCACCAGCTCCACTGCAATATAATTTTTTTTTTAGCCTGAAGTCACTGCACTCTGTAGGCAGAGTAAATTTT
Organism: Tonatia bakeri; assembly: GCA_004024845.1. Lineage (NCBI taxonomy): Eukaryota > Metazoa > Chordata > Mammalia > Chiroptera > Phyllostomidae > Tonatia > Tonatia bakeri. Next base: position 12,567 of record PVIA01003378.1, read on the forward strand.
GGTTCCTAGGGTAAGGTCCTCATTATTTTTTATTCTTCTGCAAAGTTACTTTTTAAATATATCCCGCAAACATCTATTCATGGAATTCACTCCTATGCAAACAATTGATGGATATTCGTTCTTGGTTTCATACCCGGCCATGTATGTTTTTCTATGTTGTCTTTTATTCAGGATGGGTATGCAAATGAAGAAGTGGAAAAGGGTCACATATGATCAGCTCAGTCCACTACACTCAATGGAACTCTTAAATGTGTATGTTTGTAGATAAAGGACATTTCTTTTTAATTAAGAATTTTTTAATCTTTCATTGCATTATAGTCAGAGATGTCTGTAGAATTGTTGAGAATTAATCTGTGATGTTGTGTAAGGTTAATTTTACAAAATGTTTCCTGTGCAGTTAAAAAGAATGTATTTTCTCTATTTGGAACTATAGGATTCAATAGATGAATCTTGTTACATTTGTTGCCAGAATAATCAACTTTTGTTTCAAAACAGTCAACTTTCATACTAATTTGTGTTTGGGCTATCAGTTTCTGAGGTATATAAAAAGTCTCACAGTTTTTCTTGTTTGTGAATTCTTAGTAAATTCTATCCATACAAATGTTTTTCTTTATCATATTTAATACTGTGCATCTTTTATTCTACTTTGATAGTAGTATTATCAATACATCAATTTTCATTTAGTTAGTATTGGCTAAATACATATATATAAAGTAATCTAAGCCATGTTGTATTAGTTATTTCTCTTCTAAACAAAAATAAAAGTTGGATTAAAATATCTGAAACTCTCAGTCTCTTAAGTTTACTTAAATTTAATGTAAATGTACTGCCGCACATTAAATGAAAATGAATATATTACATTAAAAAATTAGTTTGCACTTATCTGTAACAACTTAAGATTTTATTTACCATGTTTTGCTCACTGAATTCTTCTTTTTTCACCTTGCTTTTTGTTAGAATGAGCTAAATGTTCTTATTCTCTAAGCTGCCAATAAAAGTTATCCATATTTATATGTCCCAACTCTCCCTACCAAGAGGGCCTAGAAGCAATGAGCACACCTAGTATCGAGATCTTAGTTTCTAGATACTACTCCTCAATAAAAGGAACAATGGCTATTTGGAGAAATGATTGATTTTAGTCCTGTGGTAAGAACACTACAAAATGAGAATCATATATCCTGTGGTATCAGAAAATAAGGAAGTAAACAAGGTGATGAAAAATGTCTGAAGGATATGGGGGGCAATGAGAGGAAACCCCAATGAGTCAAATGGGGAATGCTTTGAGCAACAAAAATAATAGTGATAGTTTCAGATTATAACCCATAGAATTAAGTTTTAAAATCCATAAATCTAGAGTGATAAAAACAAAAATAAATAAGCAAATGGAGAAAAGGGGATGTTTTTCCTTGTGGTAGAATTTCAATAAAAATTATGGAAGAAATTTTGAATATAGAAATAATCATTAGGCAAAGACCACCATAATACTTGCTTTAGGCAAGAATTATCTGTCAATGAATATCAAAATTAGAGCAAAAGCATGATGACAAACAGAATATTTACACAGCCTCAAAGTATCTCCTCACAAGTCACTTTAAAAGGAAAATTCATTGGGAATGGCTGGGGGTGGGAGGGAGTGGTGGGAGGGGAATGGAGACAACTGTACTTGAACAATAAAAAAAATGTTTAAAGGAAAACTCATAACTTTACAAGGCAGAAAACTACAGACAGCATCTTAAGTGATCAAAGTTAAAATCACTACTAATAGGACACATTAACATCAAAAGGCTCCTGAAAATGATGCATTTAGAAAAGCACATCACTCCTGTGATATTCTTACCAAAAAATGTATATTTTACATTTAATTATAAGGAAACATCAAGAAAACCTAAATTAAGAATCATTCTACAAAATAACTGACCAGTAATTCATCAAAAGTGTCAAAATTAGCAAAGACCAAACAAACAAAAAAGACCAAAGAATTGTCCCAGATTAAAAGAGACTAAGGAGATATGACAACAAAACGCACATGGTCCTGGCCGGAGATTTGGGATAGAAAATAGAGAATAGAATAGACTGGGTTAGACTTTTATACTGTGGTCCATACACCATACCTGTACACTGCCCCTCTGCCGCCCCCCGCGCCCAAGTCAGAGTCCTTTTCTAAAGAAATTGAAACAAATAATCTGGTGTGAAATAAAGTAACTAGAATTGATGTAACACCCAAGTGAAGCCTTTCTCATTCTGACATTTATGGATCCCCTCATGTAATTTTTTAAATATATTTTATTGATTATGCTATTACAGTTGTCCCATTTCCCCCCTTCACTTCCCTCCACCCTGTACACCCTCTCCCACCCACATTCACCCCCTTTAGTTCATGTGTCATAAGTTCTTTAGCTTCTACCTTTTGCATACTATTCTTGCCCTCCCCCTGTCTATCTATGCTACTTATTCTCTGTACCTTTACTCCCTCTCTCCCCACCCCACTCCCTTGTTGATAATCCTCTATGTGATCTCCATTTCTATGTTTCTGTTCCTGTTCTAGTTGTTTGCTTAGTTTCTTTTGGTTCTGTTTTAGGTGTGGTTGTTAATAATTGTGTTTGCTGTCATTTTACTATACATGATTTTTTTTTATCTTCTTAGATAAGTCCCTTTAACATTTCATAAAATAAGAGCTTGGTGATGATGAACTCCTTTCATTTGACCTTATCTGAGAAGCACTTTATCTGCCCTTCCATTCTAAATGAAAGCTTTGCTGGATAGAGCAATCTTGGATGAAGGTCCTTGCCTTTCAGAACTTGGAATACTTCTTTCCAGCCCCTTCTTGCCTGCAAGGTCTCTTTTGAGAAATCAGCTGACAGTCTCATGGGAACTCCTTTGTAGGTGACTGTCCCCTTATCTCTTGCTGCTTCTAGGATTCTCTCCTTCATTTTTACCTTGACTAATGTAATAACAATGTGCCTTGGTGTGTTCCTTCTTGGGTCCAACCTCTTTGGGACTCTCCGAGCTTCCTGAACTTCCTGGAAGTCTATTTCCTTTGCCAGAATGGGGAAGTTCTCCTTCATTATGCTTTTAAATAAGTTTTCAATATCTTGCTCTTCCTCTTCCCCTATAGGTACACCTATAATTCGGATGTTGGAATGTTTAAAGATGTCCTGGAGGTTCCTAAGCTTCTCCTCATTTTTTTGAATTCTTATTTCTCCATTCTTTCCTGTTTGGTTGTTTCTTTCTTCCTTCTGGTCCACTCTATTGTTTTGAGTCCCAGTTTCCTTCCCGTCACTATTGATTCCCTGTGCATTTTCCTTCATTTCTCTTATCGTAGCCTGCATTTGTTCATCTAATTTGTGACCAAAATCAACCAATTCTGTGAGCTTCCTGATCACCAGTGTTTTGAACTGTGCATCTGATAGGTTGGCTATTTCTCGGTCGCTTAAAAGGATGAGTTCTGGGGCTTTGATTTGTTCTTCTGTTTGAGCCATCTCTCTCTCTCTCTCTCTCTCTCTCTCTGTCTGGTAGCGCCTGTTACAGTAGGGGGCAGAGCCTTAGGTGTTCACCAGGGCGGGACACCCCCCCCACTGGGTTGTGACATTGTATGTGGGGGCGGGGTCGAGAGGGAACAATGGCGGTTGCTCTGTTCTCTGTGGGACCTCAGTCCTTTCTGCTGCTTCCCCCGAGTGAACTGGGCCCCTCTAGTGCCAATTACCATGTGGGTCGGCTTGTGCACACTGTAGGACTCTCCAAGGACCTCTCCTGTGAGGCTGGGTGTCTCTCCCTGCGCCTCAACTTCCACAGGCGTCCGCAATCAGTGCCCCAAGGCTATTTTTCCCAGCGCTAGGATCCTGAGTTTCGCGCGCACACTGCCTTGCTTTACAACCACTGCCTCACTGGGTCTGCTGGATGCCACCCCTCTGCCAGGGCCTGCCAGCTGCCGCAAGCGCACTCAGGGTCCACCCGCTGCGGTCTTGCACTCCCCAGATGCCTTACGCACCTTCGGATACCTTATGCACCTGGTCTCAGCTCTGCTCTCCACACTGCGAACCATGCCCAGCTGCCCGACTCCGCCCCTCCTACCGTCTGGATGAACAGGTCTATTTCAACTTCTTGGCTGTCCAACTTCCATTTAAATCATTTTCTGTCAGTTCTGGATGTTATTCTGTTTCTAAATTGTTGTTGTTCCTATCTTGGTTGTGCATGGAGGTACAGTGCGTCCACCTATGCCTCCATCTTGGCCGGAAGTCCGATCCCCTCGTGTAATTAATGTCCAGTATCACATGCTCAGCATAAAAGTCAAAGGCAGCCAGTTACGAGTCCTTCACAGATTCAAAGAGATCCCCATGATTCATGCTGTTGCCTCATTTTTAAATATAAACATCCAATCACAGATCAAAATACACTTGGGGAAATCTAATAAAATGGCAGAGTACAGCCAAAATAAATAAACATACATACACATCAGAATAAACAGAGGTAGTGAACAAGATTTAAAAATATATTTAATTTTATTAGTAATCACAGAGGTAATGAAAGACATTTCATTCATATAAAGAACAATATACTGCAAAATGGAACAAGATAAAAGGGAGGAATCTTGTCTATTTCACACCTATTTTACCCCACTGTATACCTTTTCCTCCTGTTGTTTGCTCTACATCTTGCTGGCAAAGGGTTTTTTGCCCAGTTAGAGTCTGAGAGTATACACCTCTCACTTTCTGCACTAAGGCTTCTTTGACGTCACTGAAAGTAATTGCTAAAGGCATTTACCTAATGCCCATGGGTGCATACTGGGTCCCAGTGGGCTTAATTCCGGTTGTTCACAATGGTCAGCTTCATTGACTTTCTTCTGGTTTTACCCTTTCCTGACCCCTATTCCCATAATCTAGGCTTTCTCAAAATAAAGTAGCACATTCTCATTCTTTTATCAGACTCTTGCTTTCTGAGGGGAACACAGACTAAGACAGTTTGTACCAGAACTGGTTCTAACTAATAGACTTGCACAATAAGAGTTGGGAATTAGATAATTCACTGATAACTGGCAATAACAATCACATTGCTGATAATGTGTACGACGATGGTAACTCTCAGCACTATAAATCACAATTTATAAGAGAGAACTTGGGGTGAGGTACATGGGAAGGTAAAGTATCGATTTATGGACAGTATAGGGAACAATGGTAATGACATAGTTTATAGAGTAAAGAGATTTTATTAATAGTTATAACCTTATAAAAACAGACTTAGTTTAAAGAAATATCAAATCAAAATATGCTGTGAAAATCAAGAAATATTCTCTGGCAGTGTTTAAAAAGGTCCTTTTCTTCTGCTGCAGCAGAAAACCAGGTTTAGAATTTAATGGCAAAGATAACAGATCTAGAAAAGAGACTCAATTTGCAACCTCACAGGCCTCATGTACTGAAGTCAGTGCCTAGGAAGAAAAAGGAGACCCTGAGACCTGGGCTGGTGGAGCGAGCCGGAAAACCTTGAATCCCCAAGTTCTTCTGGGTTCTCCGGAAGGGTAGTGGAGACACTTCTATCAGAAGTCGCAGTGAAGTTTCCACTAAACATAAAACTATGACTCCCACGGGGTCATTTTGGACCCCTCATTATCACTGGGACAGTGGGCAAATAAAATAGTTATCATCAGTGGGGAGTATTGAACCTGACTACATTAAGGATCTAGGATCACAATTACATACTAGGGAAGAATGGGCCTTACCCAAGACCCAAGAGATGCAAAGGGGTGCCTAAAACTCAGAGGGGTTGTAACTCAGAGCCTAATGATAACTAAGCACATGCCTGTAGAAACCATGATCCAAGAAGAGTGAGTTACCTTAAGAATAAAGGCTCATTCATCCCATCAGACTAGCAATTTAGAACACACCAGTAACTGGCTCCAAGAGGGAAATAGGGAATTTGGAGAGGAAGATGATGATAAATGCTAATTATTTCCTCAGGACGAGTTGCAATAGTGGGGATACAAGCCTGTTTTTACTAACTTTTCCTTGTAAATGTTGAATTTGTCCACTATATTGAACTGTGACTGATTGGACCTCAGTGGGGGCACCAGAAGAGCATTTTAGACTGTACATTACATTAATCCCTTTTTTTGCCCTTTCATATCTTCACACCCCCGTCCCCAGCCTTCCAGTTTCCTTCAGCCACTGCACTGTCAACTAGCTTCCTTGAGGAGATAACATGACACCATCAGTTTTCAGCTGCACTGCACAATCTTTTTGCCCCTGACTTTCTCTGATGCTACTGTGAGAGACATCTGCGAGAAGCTATATGAAAATCCAGTGAGTGCAGAGTTAGCACCATATACGGCCCTTGACCAATGGGAGATAAAAGCCAGTAAGTAAAATGCATTCTTGCCTCTTCCATTGTTCAGGTGGACTCTGCCACTGGCTTTCCCTCTTTCCTTGTGTCAGTTTCCTTGTTCCATACTTCCGTTTCATAGGATCAGTTCCAGAAACAAAATACTAACATGCAAGCCCTTCTCTCAGTTTCAGCTTTCTGACAGAAACTAAGAGAGACACCATTAGAAGATAACAATATAGTTGTTGAAATTAAAATATAATCAAAAGACATGTTGGAACGTAACATAAAGAAATCTCTTAATATAGAAAGGCAAAATAATAATAAAATAAAGGGAGCACTGACCTAGTGGCTCCATCTAAGATAAACTCAAGAAAGAAAAAAAAAAATCTAAGAAGAAAATTACTAGCAAAGCAATGCAATGAAGTTTTCCAGTGTGTACCAGACAGGTCTATGACCTTCAAAAAGAAATGGCCAATGGAGAGACAATCTGGATCAATAAAATATTCATTATTGTGAAATTTCAAAAGAAGGTAAATGGAAGATCTGAAAGGATTTGAGAGGACAAAAAAATTGATTGCCTGAAAGCAACAGGAATTGCACCACGACCAGTCTCCTCATCAGGAACAAGGAATGCTGGAGGGTAGTACAGCCATGTGTTTATATCTTTGAGGCAAAATATTACTAATCTAAATTTGATCTCTCACCAAATTAACTGTCAGAGAATAATTTCAAATATTCTAGCAATCAAACATACATATTTTCCCTACATCAGGCAGAATATACTAGGATGTATAATTCAAAAATCTTCCTAACTTAAAGAAGGTTTATTTCTCCCTCATGGTACATATCCATTGCAGGTATACTAGGAGTTGTGTCTCAAATTATGCTCCTCCCAGAAACCAGGTTGGCACCATCTGAAACATTCTGGGTGATTATCACATACCAAAAGAGGCACTTTCACTGAAGAAAGCAAACTGACTTCAAGGCAGAAATATACAATTTTCCCATGTGCCTAGAAGGTGGGTGGTGTGTGTAGGGGAGAAAAATATATGGCAAACAGAACTAATGACTAGTTTTTTTAGGAAGTTACATGAAGAATTTACTGTAATAAAACCCTAAACACAAAGAAGGGGGGGGGAGGAAGAAACATGGATGGATCTAAAGAGCATTATGCTAAGTGAAATAAGCCAGGTAGTGAAAGACAAATAATACCATATGATCTCACCTTTAAGTGGAACCTAATCAACAAAATAAATAAGCAAGCAAAATATAACCAAAGACACTGAAATAAACAACTGACAGTAACCAGACGGGAGGGGGAGAGATAATGGGGGAAAATGGTGGAGGGTCATCAAGGAACATGTATAAAGGACACATGGACAAAGCCAAAGGGCAGTAGGATGGAAGGTGGGAGGTGGGTATGGTTGGGGCAGGGAGGAGTGGTGTGGGAGAAATGGAGACAACTGTACTTGAAGAAGGAGGGAAGGAGGGAGGGAGGGGGAAAGGAAGGGAGGAAAGGAGGAAAGGAAGGAGAGAGGGAGGGAGGGAGGGAGGGAGGGAGGGAGGGAGGGAAAGAGAAAAAAGAAAAAAAGAAAAAGGAAAGAAAAAAGAAAGGAGGAAAGATTGGAACCACTAATCAAGGAGTCATGGATTTGCTGTGTTGAGTTGAGGTATCAGGATTGGAGGATGAGACTTTAGTTAAAAATGAATGGAAGATGATTGAAAACTGGGGGGAAGTGAGAACATGATAAATAAAATTACTGGTGGAGGAGGAGGAGGAGTGGGGTGGGAAAGATAAAGAAAAAAGGAGAGTGGGGAGGAGGAGGAAAAATTCAATTAAAATTTATCCTCAGAACAATATCCACTCATGATATGAAACACAGAGAGGGGAAAACAGATTACAGTTGCTTCTTGAACAATATGAATTTTAGCTGCATGGGTCCACTTGTAAAATGTCATTCAGATAGTTGTTTATGAGGTCATACATTTAATGGTTATTAGATATCTGCTACTTTGTGCATCTTGCTTGGAAACTGCCCCTCCTGATGCAAACCTGGTTGCACTCGCCCAAAGATCCCATGCCTCTCCTTCCTCCCATGCTGGCTATTCAAGGAATCCCCTTCGCCTGGAGACAGATAAGATCAGAGGTGGCTCCATGAAACTAGCATGGTATTCAGAGTCCTTCTGTGGAACAGGTATGGAAACCTAGTGGAAAAGGGCCTTCTCCTCTGGCACTGAAAAACTATGTGAATAACAGAAGCCTGAAGATGGTGACAGCCATTTTCAGAACACTCAGACTATGCCAGAAAATAAAGCCATTGTCAAAGCCAAATCATTACTTACATACCTGAATTCAGCTTCTCTCCTGAATTTCTTACTCTACAACAAAATCCCTGATTTAATTTCTCAACCCTGAATAACTAAACTGTTTTTGACCTGAACAAATGTTGATGTATAGATTTATGGAATTAATATTGTACAGTAAATGGAATGCCTCTCACAGTAAGCAAGACTGTCATAAATGTCTTCCAGATAGCTATTAAAAAATTCAATTTTATAGACCTATTATTCTAATTCCTCTGATAGGAAAAAAAATGCAATCTTTTATATTGTTTCTGTCATTTTTTCATCCAAAAAACCAACAAGGAGAAACCACTTATTGGATTAAATGGGCTAAAATATATAGAATAATATCTGGCAGCAAGTATTCAATAAATGTTAGCTTCATAGAAAAAATTAACTAGGACCAAAGATGGCAGAAAAGTAGATGTAAGTTATATCCACCTCCTCCCAGGACCATATCAAAATTACAACTAAATTGTAGTTTAACAATCGATCAGGATAACTATCTGAAGACTAGCTGAGCAGAAGTCTCCTAAGGATATACACAAGCCACACGAGAATTGTAGGAGGGGTAGACAAGAAATAGGCTGACCCTGCACACCAGTGTATGGTGGTGGCAAATCTGGAGGGACATCTCAGCTGCAAAGGTCCAACCAGAGGAGCAAGGGGTCTCAACCACATGCTGACCTGCCCAGCTTGAAGCACCAATGCTAGGAAGAGAGGCATAAATAACATCTGGCTATAGCATTCAGTGGGAACGCCATCTGCCTAGGTGAGCAGATTGCTAGAAACCCGCTCTCTTAATGGGCCACAACAAACTCACCCACGGGCACTCACCCTGGTCTTCAGCAGAGGAATGGTGACTTAGAGGGAACAGAAGACATACAGGGAAAGATTGGCTTGTGTGGTTTTGAGGAAGGCTGGAGGGACAGCCACCAATGTCCCTGCACTGAGTCCCTCTCCCACATCGCACACAAATGTCATCTTTCCTGGGTCAAGCCCTCTCCTCCACACGCATTAGCACAGTAGACAGTTTGAGCCCATGTTGCAGTCTTTGTGAAAAACAAAACCAAAAAACCTTGAGGAACTTTAGGCAAACTCAGCAAGTGCCAGACTTACAGGAAGAGACTGTGTGGCTTTGGTGGTAAGGACATTTCTTCCCGCATGCTGGACTCCTCCACGATTCCTGAATTGGGTGCTCCCTTCCCCACAGCACTAGCAGTAGCCTTGCCCTGCAGAACCCGAAGGCCTCACCTTGCTAAGCTCACATCCAGCTGAGGGATCTGAGAGGTAGGTGATGGCTGCCCTTGGTTTACCCAGACTTGCTGAATGGCCTCAGACCCAGCATTGGAGTCAACTGTATTAACCTGGTAAATACCACTCAACTCTACCTGGGTTGAGAACCTGCCTCATACAATCCATATACTGCCTGAAGCTATTTCACAGGCCAGGCCTAAAGGCAGCCAGCAGGTGGTAGCAAATCTTGGGGTACCTTGGGCCTTTTGCTAACCAACCCCTAGTGACAACTGGCCTCAGTACACAGCTTGTCCCCTCCCACAAGCACCCAGGATCAACACAGTTACCAACCACAGATCACTGTGTAGCTCCAACAGGTAACCCAGAGCCAGTAATAGCCACTTTCTGACATTGACCTGTACTGAGTCCCTCTTAAGTAGCCTCAGAACCAACACACTCAGTGGCTGGCTTTGAACAGCAGACCATGACCTGATTAGTTCCATGAGCAACCCAGCCAAAGGGAGGTCTTAGCAAACCCCACACCCTGCTGGGAGAATTCCACCTCCTGGGTAAGTCCCTATACAGCAGCTTGTATACTACAGTCCTGGTTAGTTTTCACTCAGCCAAACTGCGGGCCAACTGCACCGACAGAGGGGTCAACAGCACTCATGATTAAACTACACAGGACCTGAAATAGCCTAAACAAGTTAACACTACTAGAGCACTCAGCTCAGGTAATCAAACGACTGCATCACTGAGCCCCAAAGGACACTTACTACATAATGCCACCCTATCAAGATTAGGAGACATAGCAAATCTACCTAATAGAAACAAACACATAAGGGAAGCCCAAATGGGGAGACAAAGAAATATGTCCCAAATAAAAGGAGAAATCTCTAGAAAATAAACATTAAAAAGAGGCATGTAGTCTACCAAATACAGTATTCAAAACAATGGCCATAAAGATGCTAAAGGAACTTAGTGAGAAATTGAACAGCATAAAAAAGGACATAGAAACCATAAAACTGACACTGTTAAGACATGAATACAGTGCCTGAAATGAACAAACACTAGAAGGAATCAATTGCACATTAAATGAAGTTCAAATTGGTGGTTTGGAAAACAAATTAAGAGAAAACATTTAATCAGAACAGCAAAAAGGAAAAAGAATTTTTAAAAAATTAGGTCAGTGTAAGGGACTTCTGGGACAAATGAAGTGTAAGGACAGCTGCATCACAGCAGTAGCAGAAGACAGAGAGCAAAAGACTGAGAACCTATTTGAAGAAATAAGGATGGAAAACTTCCCTAACTTTAGTGAAGGAAAAAGACATACAAGTTCAGGAAGCAAAGAGAGTCTCAAAGAAAATTAACCCAAAGAGATCCACACCAAGACACATCTAATTAAAATGGCAAAGGTAAAAGCAAAGAATCTTACAAGCAAGAAAGACAGTTAAGTTACCCTAAGACTGTCAACTGATCTCTCAACAGAAACTTTTCAGGACTGAAGAGATTGGCACAAAATATTCAAAGTGATGTAAAGCAAGGACCTACAACCACGACTACTCTACCCAGCAAAGTTATCATTCTAAACTGAAGCATAAAGAGGTTCTCTCAGACAATAAAAAGCTAAAGGAGTTCGTCACCTGGTTGATAATACCAAACCAGTATTATAAGGGACATTAAAGGTGTTTAAGAAAAACAGAACATGTCAATAAAAAGGTACCTATCAATGTTTAAATGTAAATGGATTAAATGCTCTAATCAAAAGATATAAGGTTAACAGAATGGATAAGAAAAAAAGACCTATATGCAGCATATATGCTGTCTACAACAGACCCACTTGACACACACACAGGCGCACATACACACAAGGGATGGATGACAGCTATACTTATATACAAATTAGTCTTTAGAACTTCCAGCCAAGATGCAGGCATAGGTATATACACTATCTTCTTGCAAACCAAAAAAACAAATTTTAGATCAAAAGATAACCAGAACTGCCAGGAAATTGAATGGCATGGAAGTCCAACAACCAAGGAGTTAAAGAAGAAACATTCACTCGGACTGATAGGAGGCACGGATGAAAGACAGGCGCAGAGGAGAAGACTCAGGGCAAGGCAGTGGCTAGCAGACTGGCTGGTCCAACATTTGTGTGAAGATAAATGGCAGGAACACCTGCTGAACAAGACCCACTGCACAACTCAGGGTTCCAGTGTGGAGAAATAAAGCCTCAAAACTTCTGACTGAAAAAACCTGTGGGGATTGTGGTGGCAGGAGAAACTCCCAACTCACAGGAGAGTTTGTTGGAAAGACCTACAGGGTCCTAGAATGTACACAAGCCACCTACCTGGGAATCAGCACCAGAAGGGCTGCCCAATTTGCTTGTGGGTAGCCAGGGAAGTGACTGAAAGCCAGCCAAGAGCTGAGAAAGCAGCTTTGTTCCCTCCTTGACCCCTCCCTCACATACAGCACCACAACCCAGCAAAGCAGGATGGCCCTCCCTGGCAAATACCTAAGGCTCCGTTCTTTACAAAATAACAGGAGTACCCAGATCCGCCCCCCCACCCCGAAAAAAGGCCCAAATAAAAGAACAGATCAAAGCGCCAAAAATGGAACTACGCAACGAAGAGAGAAAACCTATCGGATACGGAGTTCAAAGCACTGGTAATCAGGATGCTCACAGAAATGGATGAGTGTGGTCGCAGAAGAGGAAAAGGTGAAGGCTATGAAAAGTGAAATAAAGAAAAATGTACAGGGAACCAACAGTAAAGGGAAGGAAACCGGACTCAAATCTACAATATGGAGCAGAAGGAAGAAATAAACATTCAACCAGAACAGACTGAAGAAACAAGAATTCAAAAAAATGAGGAGAGGCTTAGGAACCTCTGGGACAAATTTAAACTTTCCAACATCCAAATCATAGGGCTGCCAGAAGGAGAAGAGGAAGAGCAACAAGTGAAAAACTTATCTGAACGAATAATGAAGGAAAACTTCACCGATCTGGCAAAGGAAGTAGACTTCCAGGAAGTCCAACAAGTTCAGAGAGTCCGAAAGAAGTTGGACCCAAGGAAGCAAACACCAAGGCACAACATAATTACATTTCCCAAGATTAACAATAGGAGAGAATCTTAAAAGCAGCAAAAGGAGACAGTTATCTACAGAGGAGTTCCCATAAGACTATCAGCTGATTTCTCAAAAGAAGCCTTGCAGGCAAGAAGGGGCTGCAAAGAAGTATCTGAAGTCATGAAAGGCAAGGACCTACATCCAAGATTACTCTCTCCAGCAAAGCTATCATTTAGAATGGAAGGGCAGATACAGGGCTTCCCAAATAAGGTCAAGCTAAAGGAGTTCATCACCACCAAGCCCTTATTATATGAAATGTTAAACAGACTTATCGAAGAAAAAGATGATTAAAAAATATGAACAGTAAAATTACAACAAATTCCCAACATCAACTGAACTTAAAAAACAAAAAACACATACAAAGTAAGGAAACAACTAGTATAGGAACAGAATCACAGAAATGGAGATCACATGGAGGTTACCAGCAGGCAGGGTGAGTGGGGAGGATGGGGAAAAGATACAGGGAATAAGCATAATTGGTAAGTACAAAATAAACAGGGGGAACTTAAGAACAGTATAGGAAATGGAGAAGCCAAAGAACGTTTATGTATAACCCATGGACATGAACTAAGGGGTGGTGGGAAGGCTTGTGGGAGGAGGGATGCAGGGTCAAGTGGAATGAAAGGGAGAAAAAAAGTGGGAAAACTGTAGTAACAACAAAATATACTTAAAAAAGTGAACTGGCACAGCATCAAACTATGACTTGCACTGCAAAGGAAACTATCAACAAAATGAAAAGACAACCTACTGAATGGAAGGAAGTATTTGCCAAGGACACATCTGATAGGGGTAAACAGACAAAATTTATGAAGAACTCATACAACACACACAAAAAATACAATAAAAAAATGGGCAGAGGACCTGAATAGATATGTCTCTAGAGAGGATATACACATGGCCAACAGAACATATGAAAAGAAAATGCATTATCAGATCTACAATATCACCTTACACCTGTCAAAACTGGCTATCATCAATAAATCAACAATTGTTGGTAAGAATGTGGAGGAAAGGGAACCCCAGTGCACTGTTAGTGGGAATGCAGATTGTTGCAGCTACTATGAAAAATAGCACGGAAGTTCCTGAAAAAAATTAAAAATGGAAATTCATTATGATCCAGCAATTCCACTCTGGGTATACATCCACAGAAACCCAAAATACTAACTCAAAATAATACACACATGTATTTCCATTGCAGGTTGTGGTACATTTATACAATGGATTACACAGCCATAACAATAAAAATCTGCCCTGGCTGGTATAAACTCACTGGATTGAGCACAGGCCTGTGAACCAAAGTATGGCCAGTTCAATTCCCAGAGAGGGCACATGCCTGGGTTGCATGCCAGGTCCCCAGTAGGGGGCACATGAGAGGCCACCACACATTGAGGTTTTTCTCCCTCTTCCTCCCTTCCCTTCTCTTAAAATAAAATCTTTTAAAAAAACAATAAAACCTTACTATACGCAACAGCATGGATTGACCTACAGGACACTATGCTAATTCAGAAAGACAAATACCACAGATTTCACTTACATGTGGAATCTGAAGAACAAAATAAAGAACACAAACAGACTCACAGATACAAAGAAGAGACTAATGGTTACCAGAGGGGAGGGAGGTTCCAGAAGTGGGTGAAAAACATGAAAGGATTAAGTACAGATTGGGAGTTAAAAAACAGTCATTGGGATATAAAGGAAGGCATAGGGAATATAATCAATAATATTGTAATAACTACATTTGGTGTCAGGGTGCTACTGGAAATATCAGAGGGAACACTGAAAAGCATAGAATTACCTAACCACTATGCTGTACACCTGAAACTAATATAAAGGAACACTGAATGTTAACCTGTAATTGAAAAACAAAGGTTTAAGAAAAATTTAAAAAATTAAGACATTTGGAGAAAAACTGTTAGGATGTCCATACTACCCAAAGCCATCTACATTAAATACAATCCAAATAAAAATTTTAAGGCATTTTTGCAGAAATAGAATAAACAATCCCCCAAACTTGTATGGAGGCACAAACCACCTTGAATAGCCAAAACAATCTTGAAAAAGAACCAAGTTGAAGGCATCATACTTCTTGATTTCAAACTGTATTACAAACTATACTGATCGAAATTACAATACTGGCATAACAACAACCACATAAACCAATGAATCAGAATAGAGAATCCAGCAGTAAGGGAGAAGCCTCAAATATATTAACATCTGACAAAGGAGCTACTCAATGGGGAGAGCGTATCTTTAATAAATGGGGTGAGGGAACTGGATAACCACATGCATAAGAACAAATACTTAAACTGATTCATAGAACAGACTGAAGGGATGAGAAGGGAGGGAGGTTGAGGGGGTAATGCGTGAAAAACATGAAGAAATTGAGGCCATATTGGTAGTTTAAAAAGTCACAGGGATATAAAATATAGAATGGGGAATATAGCCAATATTGTAATAACTTAAAATATCAACATCACTTTGTAAATAATGATTGTCTAATCACTATGCTGTATATCAGAAACAAATACAAAATATCAAATGTAAACTGTAACTGAAAAAATTAAATTACTGGCTGAAAGTTAACTAGACACTAAGCTTCTTAACACCCAAAATACAAAATATAGGTTAACATCTAAATGACTGGACACTTTAGGAAAACCCTCTTCTTAGTAAGGAAGCTTAAAGAAAATGTTTGACATACACAGAACCTAGCACTATCGTTTTAAACATTAATTTATATTCTATTTTTTTCTGAGATTTGGGGAAGTTATTAGCCTCTTTGGGTCCTTCTTCCTGTCTTTAAAAATAGGAAGTGAGGCAGCTTGGCAGTGAGCTTTGCAGTGAGCTGCAAAGGTTGCAGCATTGTCCTGTGAGCCAAAAATTCATGGGTTCGATTCCTGGTCAGAGGACACGCCTAAGTTGCAGGTTTGGTCCCCAGTCAGAGTGTGTACAAGAGGCAATCAATGTCTCCTCCTCACTCCTTCCCTTCCCCCATCTCTAAAATCATTAAGCATATCCTCAGGTGAGGATAAAAAAATTTTTTTTAAGGAAGTGGGATGTTTGAAGAGGATAAAGTTAGTATACAGAAGCACAAAGTGCCTTTATATACTAAGTACATAATATGATTTATAATTTCTTATGACTACTATTTTAGAAAAATAACTTTAATATTAGTTACTAGTTTAATATTTTAGTTCTCTACATCTTAGAAATTCATCAGAGTTTAAGAACTCACAAAAGAAATAGATATTAATTTGTGTAACTTACTGATTACAAAAGGTCAGTGAAATGACTTACCTCATACTACCAACTCCTTTAATTAAAGGCAATGCTGAAAACAGAACCAGTTTCCTACTACCAGGTTAATTGTTCTTTCCTATCACACTTCAAGATTTTTAATAAATCTTAGGCTTTATTTTTCAAACAGATAAATACAACTAATAGCGAATGCATGGGGAAAACTTATGACAGCACGACTATAAAAGCAGTACATTGCTAGTTTTAAATATTTTTCAGTGAAGTTCCTATGTTCCTCTGTTCAGACCAATAAATTAGAGTAAATGTGAAATTGTGATTTGGTACGCAAGTACAACCCAAGAAACTGAAATGCATGAAAATCTTTCTTAAACTGTTTTTTCTGGTGTGATTCTCTATTTTATATGGCTTGTTACTATTGGGAGCAGTTGATGGTTAACTTTAAAATATGTAACTGACTCTGAGAGTTAAATTTTAAAAGTAGAAAACATCCATAAATTAGTTCACTAACACAGATATTATAAAACCTAAAATAAGAAAAAACAGTTCACTGACCAAAGTAGATCCTAAAATGTCATCAGAGGAATAAATGCTTAACCAAAATATCAATATAATTCCACTGTGTATCATTAGTTCTTACATCAGAAACAGAAGCCTTTAATATAATTGGTATACGCCATTCACTTCTGCTAAAAGAGGTAAAACAAAGGCAAATGGGGCTCTTAAACTAAACTCAAAGTGTTCTGTTGTCTACTGATGCGTAAGAAAACAAACTTGCATCCAGAGAAGAAAAAAAATACAACCAATATCAATCTTTACCAATTTATTTTATACAAAACAGTAGCAATGTAGAATATGGGGATTATCTTCTGCTGTCACACACGCAAGTTGTGAACATTCCAAGCCAATGTTTACAGTTTGGAGGGAAGGCTAAACAATAGCATCAACCATGCTACTGAACGTGGGAATTTTTTATTGAAAAAGATTAAAAATTAGATAGCAATGTCTTCATAATATTGCTCTCATCATTGAAGACTGAAGAAAAATAAAAAGTCACTTAAGATTTAAAAAAAAGAGGGAAAGGGCGAAACTGAGAGGCTGCTACAACACTGCCATACAGTCAAACCATCATACTTCAATAATTGCATACTTGATAGCAGCATTATTTTTACTGAACCGTGTGCAACTACAGTTAGAAACACATCAAAGAAAAATATCATGGCAGTCATTAATCAAAATCCAAAAGAATAAAAGTAAACAAAGAAATAACTCTAGAATGAACACACTGTAAGTAGATGAACATTTATGGAGAATGAATCAATATCTACATCCGCGGACTGTTCCATTCTGCCCCAATAAGTGTCAACTCAAATTGTCAACTGTGCATTTTTTGGAGGATTTGAGTTTTTTCCAGTTCTTATTACTGCATGCTTGGAACAAAGAGGGTCATAATAAATCCTTCTACACAATGAACTTTAAGTAGACAGCTGAAAATAAATTTACTACTTGTAAACACACACAAAAAAAAATACAAGATTTTTTTTATCTTTAAACAATCAGTGCTTCCAAAAGCACATTATCTTCTGTATCGACCTCTCTCCCCTCGGTCTCTGTCACGATCACATAATCGTTCTCTTTCTCTTTCTCTGTCACGTCCTCGATCTCGCTCCCTGTCTCTTCTGTTGTCTCTGGGGCGATCCCGCTCGCGTTCCCAATCCCTTTCACGAGGTCTACTTCTCCGACCACTGACAACAGCTTGTGTTCGACGAAGGAAATCATCCACCCTCATATCATAATCATGCTGGAAAAAGGTAAGAAATTGTTTAGGTATGTCAAAAACTGGATAAAATGTATGAGTTTCTATACTGTACTTACTGTCTGGTAGAAAGAATATAGAAAATGCACTAACTGCATTAATTCACAGAAAGTAATTCTGACACTTAAAAACAGAATTTTAATGTTTTAATTAATTAGATACTTACAATAGAGGATTACACCTATCTCATTAAAAAAATCACTCCATGCAGTTTCTTAACGTAACTTTAATGACTTTTCCATCCAATCCCTTTAAATAAGATTTAAGTCAAACTAATCACCTACTAGTGATGGTCCAGCACATCATGCATATATGCTGATGATCATGTTAAATGTCAGCAATGTTTTTCTGTAACAGGTAAACCCTACTGGTAACTTTCTCCTTTGATGCTACAAAGCAACACACAACTTATCCTTTTAAAGTAAAATTAAGAATTCCCACATTCCAGATTTCCTTTCAAACCAAACCACTGTTGATGACAAAATAATTTATGAAATTTGAAAGAAGTTTAAGAAAATATGAACTTCAGGTAAGACAGTGGATTCCACAAAGAGCTAGTCAGTAATACACAAAAGGCTGAGGAGGACAAGGATGAATAAACTGCCTAAGTGAGATACAAACTATCATTATCACTAATTCTAAGCTTGACCCCTGCTCTAGCTTTCTCCTCTTAATTCTCAACTCACCTTTACTTAGTGAATTGAAGTCTCTTTTCAAAGGTCAATATAAACATACAGTATAGAAGACTCAAAAACACAATTCCACATTATTTTTTATTTAATGAATATGTATCACTATAAGCATTAGTCAGGATTCTCAAGCTGTTTTTACTGAGTTAAGATTAAAGGTCCAAATATGTGATTTTGAAGGACTAATATCTTTGTTAGGGATAAGGTAGTGATTTTCACAACAGGTGTGCTGCCTTAATTTTTAAAACATGCAACACCTGACTTTTTAGTCAGGCACACTGAGTTTTCTTCCCAATATTGTCAAATAAAAAAATTACAAGAGCCAACACAAAATAGCTGTCCAGTGTGAATGTCCTGTATTGAACCATAAATATGTAGGTATTATATAATAGAGTTGCACCTTATTGGTCACACTGCATTGTAAAGTTGCATCTGATTGGTTATTTCTTGGTACCAGAAATCCTTACATACAAGTACAGGTATCTGATTTTTTTAAAAAATCACTTTGTAAATTCAATTAAAAAAAATTTTTTTTTAAAAGTCACTTTGGAGCAAAAGGGGTAGGTAATTACTATTATTATTTTATAAATTGATCAAAATTATAGCTGTTATGATGTTTTTTGGTACGCCACAGAATTTCAGTAGTTTATGTGTGCCATGAGATGAAAAAGGTTGAAAATCGCTGGGATAAGGAAATAAATGACAACAGATAAAAGTATCTCAAAGACAGGCCAGGAAACTCCTGGGTACAATGACCCTCTCAAATATGCATACTCTTTATCTAAGTGGGAAGATAAAAGGATGTTTATTTGACCCAGCAAAACTCCATCTTGTGTGTGCGCGTGTGTGTGCTCACACGCATGTGTGCGCAAACACCAGGGTTTAGGGGTTGGTGGGTGAAATCCCAAACTGTATTAACAACCTATTTTAACAACCAAACTACCTTTTGAAGGCTACCCAACTTACACACAAAAGAATTATGCTAATAAGTGCCAGGAGACAATTTCATTTTTAAAAATAAAAGTACTGTTAGGGAAAAACTAAATACCATTTAATAAAGTCAGTCTCACTAGTTTATAAACAAAAAACTCAAACTAGAGATTGCCATTAATTCATCCTCTTTTTTAAGTGGACAAACAAGCTTCCATATCAAATTATTAGAACCAGTAACTATTTAAGTACAATTTACTCTTCTGCTACATCATAACATGTTTGTTATTTGCTAACATCATCCTACAGATCAGAGACAGGGAGGTGAAATAGTTCTCCTGGTTACTAGTTTTAATGAAATTTGGCAGAAACAAATGACAAAATGAGATTAGAAATTTATCTGTTAACTACCTGAATATACACCATCTATCCTATGAACATTGAGTCAGTCAGAACATACAAAATCTTACAAATACCTATTTGCAATAATATTACACAATAATAAGTGAAGACACAAAATATCCTAGTATACCACACCCCTAGGATAACCTAACAGCTATATGTAGGAGTTGCCTCAACTTAAGCAGTGTTTGACCAGTAAAAGATACGTAGTTAGTCTATTTAAATAATCCAAAGGGATAAGCCATTTTTAATAGCAAGTTGTGAATTACTCCAAGACAGTTTGCAGTAAGAATACAAAACAATCTACCAATCAAAATAACATGGTAGCCTCTACATTTAAATGATCTACAATTCTAATTAGTCCCCTCACGCTTTTGCCTTCTCATACACTTACTACTCGTTTATCTCTGTATCTTGCTTCATGTGGTACTGGATGATGTCCTGAGTAAGGGGGATGAGCTTGAGGAGGTGGAGCATGGTGCTGATAATAAGGATGGTGTGGAGGTTGTTCCATTCCCGGATAAGGAGTCTAAAAAAAAAACACCCCAGAAAACAAAAGCCCTCTTCCATAAGTATGTACCAAATATCCTTATAAACTAACCACTTTTAGAATTCCCCTACCTGAACCACCCACCCCAAACAAAGACTTAATCTGTACCAGCCATCTACTTTGATGGCATAAAGGTTCTTCAAAATATCCTTTATTTGCTTGTTGAGAATATGTCCATAATAAACTCTAATTGCACATCTTTTGAGATTTAACATATTTATTCTTTAATATAGTATCATTTAAATACTAATATAAATAGCAAACCCTTACATACTATGTATGAGCACTGTCAGCACTGTCCTAAGCACTTTACATGTCTCATTTAATTCTCACAGCAACCCTTTGAAACAGGTACTACTATTCCTATTTTACAAAAGAGGAAACTGAGGCACCAACTGGCTAGGTAACTTGCTTAAAATCACGCTCTAATAAGGGAGTGAAGCTGGGACACAACATGAAACTAGAATCAGTCCTCTTAACCACGATGTAAAAATCTATTCTTAAAAAAAAAAAAAAAAAAGCCTTTAATAGCTAATGAACTTTTAAATTGATTGTGAATTGATTAAGTGCAATTCAAAGGTTACTTTCCTTGTTAGTGTCAAGATGTTATTAAATTTTTGTTTTAAATTTCATAGAATCTAAAAAGAAATTGTAATTCATCTATCTGTATATAGACCCTTAAGTAAAACAAAAGTCAGACAAAGAAATCACATTACAGGTGACATTATTATTTTTTTTAAGAGTAAAAAATAGTAACTTTAAATTTCCAAGTGTTTTATTTCTTGGGAATTAATGCTTCAGCTATCCTCAATACCTTAACATGTACTCTAAGAATACACAGTTTTCTTAAAGGAAAATATTAAAAATTAGAAACATGGTTTAATTAACCTTATTTTATGTAGAAAATATACTGAATATTAGGATCAGGCACTACGCTGAACTTTGCATGTATTTTTAAGTATAGCTTCTCACCTACCCTATGAGGCTGGCACTATTCCATTAAATATTAAGCCATACAAGGATAGGTGAAATGCCCATTTTGCTCACCAATGGATACTCAGAACAAGCACAGTGCCCTGAAGAGTAGGTACTAAATATTACTTTTGATGAGCCAGAGAATGAACAAATGTTTACTGAGTTTTACATTCAAGGACATGAAGAATGGACATAAAAAACCTGCCCAGGGTCAGAACTGAAAAGGTAAGATATGAACCCAGGCAGTGTTTGTACCACTAGCCACCTACAATAAGCCATAACCCTTATCAATTAAGCCTGTTACCAACACAAATCAAATTACTCATTAGTCTTTAGTTTTAAAAACAGCATGACATTATTTATTACCAAAGATATATATTTAAGTTTCTAAATAGGCAACTGTTAAGAATATTTCATGTTAGCAATCAAAATAGGAAGAACTGCAAACGAAGTTAAATTATTTGCAAAAATAGAATACAAACCATTCCTTGCCACGGTGGTGGTGGTCCCATGTTATGAAATTCCCTCACATAATCATTGTAGGACTAAAACAAAAGATAATGATGTCAATAACAAATAGAAATAAAACTCAAAACCACAAAATAAATCAGATCTTGATTTTATGTACTTTTAATATATGAAATGAAATGCTTACCCCATTTAAAAACACATCTCGGCGAACTCCTGAAAATCGTCTGTTGGGAATAAGATTTGTGAAACTAAATTCAGGTAATTCATAAACTAGTTCCAAGAATGTAATTCAAAACTAAGCAAGAGTGAACCAAACTTACCTGTCTACTTCCTGGTATCGTGGGTCCTTTAAATACCCTGTTCAAACATCAAGCATTTTAGTAAATGAAATTTATAGTTTTCATTATGGCATCATAATTAAACCTTCCTTACCACTCATCTCAATTCTTCCCATGAATACTGTGATGCTATAAGTCATACTATTATTGCATTATTCCATTTTCAGATTTTCTTCTCAGATTACATGATAATCTAGGAAGTAATAATTTACTGGTATCACAGACTTATAAACTGGTAGAGGTTTTCATATGGATCTTCTAAATCCACACCCCAATTTTCGCTAGATAGAAAATTTCTTCATTCTGCACCATAAGGAAAGTAAGGGCAAAGGAATTATCTTGAGGACACTGCAACAGAATTTCTTTTAAAACAAATGTTTACCTTCTACCTGAGTATACATATACACAGTCTTGCTAGGTCAGCCATAGATACTTTTTAAAAATGCAAACTTAAAGGGAAGAAAAATAAAACTGGAAAAATAAAGAGGTATAGATTTTAAATGAAAGAACCATGGAAATAAAAATATTTCCCCACCACCTTTTAGTAAGGCCTCAACGTATTAAAACAAAAAATTTGAGTGGCCATGTTACTGGAGAAAACCCAATTTCATTCCCTGTACCACCTACTTTGGAGAAGAGTAAAGCTTATTAAGCCACTTGTTACGTAACAGTGCTGTTATGCTTATTAACAACAAGTTCCAAACTGCAATATTTTTATAAATGGATCGCGATATTAAATAAGTATCTTCTTGTAAATACACTTTCTTTTTTAATCCAACAAGGAAAAGAACAACTGAGAAGCTGGCTTTTAGGTTACAAAGTATTTCCCATTCCTCTCTAAAAACATAAACTCAAAGATTTTTTACTTAGAAAAATATAGCATAATTTCAACTTCCTATCAAAGCTATATAACACAAGAAATACTAAATATCATAGGAAATAAAAAGTATAAAGTGTAAGATTACTGCTTTCCCTAACTGTACCTAACCTTTTGCAATAATTATAAATCAGATCATTGCAATCAGATAATTAACATATTTACGATAATGAGTCACACTAGGGAAAATTAGATAACCTTAAGAAAGGAGAGAAAGCTACTAGGTGAGGACTACGGATTTCCTGAAGTTTAGTAGCCATGTCCTAGATTTCTCACTTTTACAACTACACAATTACAACAGAAGTTTGTGTTTTTGTTGTTTTTCAATAATTTTAAGGCAAATATCTGCAGGATTATAAAATATTAACCTGGTCTCTGGTGAAACTCAGGGGCATAGTCAATCCTTGGTTTCTTTCTGCTGTTATGAATATCATAATCTTCTGGTCGACGCCTACACAAATTAGACATATTAGAAATTAAACCAAAAACTGCTGGGAGAACAAATAGCAAAGCAAGAGTTTCTGACAGAAATAAGTACAAAAAATTGCCCAATATTTACTCTAAAATAACACTCAAATTTGTGGTAGACAATCTTAAAATTTCTAAATTTTAATTTCTCAAATTACTATAAATCAATCTTTTAAGTACACTGCTGGAAGTAGAAATTCTCTGCAATCCTCATGCTATAAGACAGCTGGAAAGAGGAATCTGCTCGAAATATGTAAATCACATTTTAGTCCTCTAAACAAAAGTAAATCACCTACCCTTGAACTAATTTAAATACCTAATTTAACAATTAATACACTTTCCCAAATAAACTCTCCATTTAAGTGAAAAAGAAAGGAAAAAATACTCTACCATTACACAATACGTAACTTTAAAAGTTATGTATTTAAACTTATTAATGTCATTTTAGGATAAGTCTCAACAAAATTAAGAATGTCTTAAGTATTTTTCTTTGCACAAAATTATACTTTCATATCATCATACAGAAAATTTGGTACCTTATTAAAAGTGACTTTACAAGAAAGTTTTGAAATTCTTAATACTATGAAAAATAAATTTCTATACTTAATAACATTTAGGAATTAAGGGAATTTCTTCCAGAGACAATGTCTTAAAATAAAACTGGCAAGTAATGGGGCAGAGTTTTAACAGAGTTCATAAAAGGAGTTCAAAGTATTCTTTAGTAAGTAAAATTTTACTCTGTGCAGTGTTGCCCTCTACTGTCTTCCCAAGTCTTAATGTTTAATTTAATACATAATTAAATACACTTCATTTTTACTTAGCATTTAAGAAAGGGCCACACAAAATTTTTAAATATCCAAATTTTTTAAGTAACAAATATATCTTTTTACCCTTAATGTCTAAAAAAACTCTACCATACCCAAAACTGTCAAACCTGGCATAACTACTTTTCCAGCTATTTCTGAGTATCAATTGCTTTCATTAACTTTTGCAACACAAGTTCAACGTAAACTTAAGTGCAATTACCCCAAGCCCCACCCCCAACAGAATAAAACAGTTGCATCTACAATAAATAAGACTAAGAAAATTAAAAGCTGGTTTAAAAAATAAACATACCGCTTTCTTGTAGTTTGGGGAGTGCATTTACGACCGGTATAAAACATGATAGTAACAGTTCATATAGTAGTCCAACTACTGACTTTAAGCTGTAAGCCACATACATATATGGAGGCCCTGGCAGGCTTGAGAGAAGGTGTAGTGGTGTAATAAGTATAGTTTGCAGTCCATTGCAAAACTGAGGTAAAAACTTCACTTGTATGTACTGTATTGCACTGGAAACCTCTTAGCTTAAAACTTCAAAAGACATCTTGGTGTTCAGTCCTTTTAAGCCAGAAAATAAGGGGGCTCTGCCAGGTTTCCTCCTACCTACTTGACAGTGTCCTTTTTAAGCTCAAAGGAATGGGGACTCTTGTTGGATTATCTGTACCTACCACAGGATGTTTCCATCAAAAGGAAACGTAACCAAACGTTTCATCCCATCAACCACACATCCAACAGTCTTTAGCAGAATATTTTAGATTAGCTGTATGCAAATCTATACAGGGGAAGGTGTTGGGTAGAAGGGCTTAACTCAGTCCTTTGCAAAGCCTTCTCCAATTCTGTAACAAGTTAAACCCCCTTTTCCTGGAAAATGATGTTTAGTTCATAAAGTAGTGATCAATAACCATGGCGATCCTCTAAAAAACACTTTTAAGTCCACAGGTACTGCCAGCATCTGGAAAAGCTGTAAATAGACACAGCAACAGCCCTTCGTTTTGGTTTGTTGCCGGGTCTCCCAGGGCCACTTGGTCCCCTTTGGAAAGGACCTATTTTCAGAAGCTCAGCAAGATGTATGAATTCACTGGGTACAGGTTAGAGAATATCTGGCAATGGGGTTAACACATCACGGTGATAAAATTTGAAACAGTCCCAATAATGCTCCTCTTGAATATCAAAATAATTTAAAATATTTTTATCCTCTAAATGAGGCGTCATCTTCTGAAAAAATATTAGTGATCCTTTATAAAAGTCCCATATCTCATAAGGCTTATCCAGAGATACACCTGCAAGAAAAGGCTTTTTACAAAATATTAACATTTTTTGTGAATAAAGACTTCCTCCTCTTCCTCTTTTCTAGCCTGTTTTTAGCAACAAAGGCCTACCTCATTTCCATTTTATACATTGTATTATCAGAATATCAACTAATCTAAACTGGATAATACTCTTTAGCAAATAATTTTTCTGCATAAGGAAAGATCCCCATTTTCCTCTTGAAAAATGACTGAGATCAAGGTGACCATGTGAAATCCTCAATGAAGCCACAAACTAGTCCATGCAGCTTGATTTGAGGATTTTCTCTTTCTTCTTTACCGCAGGACAAACTTTTGACGAATCACATTCCTCCATCATGTTATTCTGATACATGTGCCTATTATCAGTCCAAAGAACGTTTCTAACCTTCCCACATCCCGGACTGGTTCTCGACGGGATGGACGTCCTCTTGATCGGGGCTGAGAATGCATTCTTCTCTTGTGACGCATTTTATGAATGACCTGATACAAGTCAATACTTTCATCAGGGGGAAATAGAAGACAAAGCTGGGTTCCACATTCGAGTTCAATTTCCTAGAATAGGAAAGTACAAGGTGAAGATAGATGAAACTTTTAATAAATGTGTATTTTCCTGATACACAAGAACAGAAAGTGTTTTGGAGGTTTCCTTCCAGAAACTGGTAATTACACGGGATTCCAATAGAGCTCCTTGAAAGGTTTAAACTTTTCAACATTGTTTCCTGTCTTCGATAAGAGCAAAACTAAAATGTGTAGAATCACCAAAGTTAAATATACAACTGCAATTGCTCAAAATTCTGGGACAATTGCCCTCTGCAGATTATTTCTTTGTACAAAATACAGAAATACCAGGACAAAGGTATCCATCCATCTCAATATAGTGGAGGAAAAACATATTATGTTAGTGTGTGCCATAACTCTGATAATTATAAACTGCTAAATGCACTGAAATCCATTAGATTAACCACAAACCCATAATTATCTGTGGAATTTTTAAATTTAAGTTTTATTTTCCAACTACCAACATTTTCACTTATGAGCAGTGAAAAATTATTTTCCCTATTCAAAATTACCTACAGAAACTGAGTCAATGGTTTGAGTTTATTTTAAATAACTACACATTTATTTCATTCCACTTGACAATCTAAGTACATATAATCGATCTTTTTATAAAGCTTCCTTGTATTCAGAAAACATAAGCAAAGATGTTCATTGATATTTCTAAGTTCACAATATCAGTAATAATATAATTAAAACTCAGGCCAATTCTCTTCAAAACTTTTCCTTCAATTGTATTAATGAAAGTACCATATAAAGCTTCCAACATTAGTGGAGGTCTTATTAGTCAGTCATTAATCACAGTAATCATAAACTCCAAATAAGAACATTTTCCCTTAACACTGCACAGTCTTTCAAAATAGTTTAAAATGTCCTTCAATAAAGTCTTAAAAAGTGTTGATTAAATGTGTTTTTAAAAGAATTAAAATAACAAACCTGTCCATCACGTCCAATCTTTACTGGTTTGTGTTCATTCCAAGGATTGGTGAGATGAGCCGACTTAGTGAAGGGTAATTCACGCCTAAACACAAAGTAATAGTAATTACATTCTTTTGCAGAATAAATGTAAACAAACTTTTGGAGTTTACATTAGAATACGCTACTTTCAGTACTCAATTCCTATGTTAATCATGATTTAAATATGACTAAAACTTAAGAATCACTTAGATTGCTAGAGCTATTCCCAGAATAGAAGCCCCTTCAGAGATACATTCTTTCCATATTCTCCATTTGGAGTGCACTCAAAAAAAAAAAAAAGGCTGAATAACACTCTGCTTAAGAACATGAGCTTGGAAACAAGACAGTCTGGAGTTTGAGTTCCAACTCTCTCACTCACTTAACTTTTCTGAGTTTTCTTCATCTTTTAAACAAGGATAGCACCTCCTATTTCATATTTGTTTTAAGTAGTTTGCAAATGAAATGACATATAAAAATGTTTAGTGTATTCCTTGATTCTGTGGTACTCAAAAAAATTGTATTTTTTATTAACTGATAAACAGCTGAATCTTAACCAAGTACTTAATACCAAATAAAAATAAATGTCCCCTATCCTTGGTTCAGGGCTGTTTTACCAAATTCAAGTGCCTTCCCCGTTTCAATAAGGCAATTAATTATTACTCATCATCCACAGAATGGCTCTTAACAATACAAATGTTTGTTTACAAAGCTATGTATTTATATGTATTAATTATGCCTTTCACTTATACTACAGTGTAGTATTCTAATATATAATTTTAAACAAACTCTCACTCCTTCTGAGCCACAGGGCAAAATGGTCTCATCAACTTAAAAAAAAAAAAGATATCCTGTATTTTTGTAGTTCTTTATCAACCTAGAACAATACTGAAAGCAAAGATGACATTAAAAAAATACTTGTTAGCTGGCAAGGAGCAATAAAAAATTAACAGCATTTGATTAAGTTTTATCTATTTGTACATAAAATGACTAATGCCAAAATAAATCAATGCTTTAAGAACTATTATATCTACAATACAAATGAAACTCCTCAGCAAAAGGATATACATAAATAAGGTAAAAAGATGTTTTCATCCCTACTTTTTTCCATAGCTATCAAAAAAGAATAAACAAGCTCATACAATTATTTTGTAAAAAAGTTGGTACAATAAGTAGAATACAGAAGTTTCATTATGTTTTTAATGTAGATAGTCGTATCTCTTTTGGAGAGAAAAATAATCAGAAAATCCAGTGGCACAGTGGTAAGCCTGAAAGTCACGTGGCCCAGGAAACGCCTCTGGTAAAATGTAAGGCAGGGTTACAACATTTGACGCAGTGGGAAGGGCTTAGAGCAAAAGCAAAATGGAGAAGGACAAGCACAAGCAACTCAGCTGGTGCAGTGAACGAGCTGTATAATCACTTACTTCAATCTTATATGAATTTCCTTAAAGATGAATACTGAAGGCTCAAATTTGGGTAACATTTTTAAATCTTAGGAAAAATCCCAACATTTACAGGAAAAGAGAAGTAATAAGGTCGCATGCTCTCGGTGGTGGCAGCAACATGAATGTGCGAGGGAAGTGGGCAGTGAGTGGTGCATATGCCCACGAGGTATGACCAAAAGACTAGGGCTCTTGGTCTAATACACGTCTTACTTCACACATCAGAACTGGTTCGAGAGCGCACAAAATATTAGTAAGATGAATGATTTGGGTTTGTACTTCTTCTGTTGCTAAATACATTTCAAACAAGTTGGTAAATTAACCAGTAAGTCAATGAAGAATATGAAAACAATAATATACAAATAAATTAAGTCTACCTTCTAAAATTTATAAGCAAATGTACTTATCAATAATGTAAAAATAACGTCAAAAGTCGTCACTGGGTGATTATTTTTTTCTCCTATTCCTAAGAAAAGCATCATCTCCAAATATTTTCCAGGTACACCAATGACATTTCTAGTCATAAAAAAACAGACCAAGAAGCCTGTCCTTAGACCTTCAGTTTTATCCATATGAAAAATGTCTATCACTGTAAGAAAAAACTGGCACTTTGTTTTCCCTATAAAATGCCAGTTTAAATTTTATTGATTGTAATTGTAACTTAATTCTAAGAATTATGAGTTTTTTATTTTAAAACTCTGGGTGCGGTGCGGTGGGAGGACTATCACCTACTCTCTCACCACCCTAACACCACAGTCCAAAGTTAAAATTCTTTTTTCGTGTGCTATTTCTTTCCATTTTGTTCCAGGAACAATTATTTCTGCATATTACATTTAAGTAACAAACCTTAATTTACCTAACCAATTTCCTATATGGGAGGATCTAGATTGCTTCTCATTTTTCCCTATAGAAAGTAATGATAGGGCGAGTAATGATATATTTTTATGCATACAGCTTTTTGCTATTCTATTAACAATCCAGCTAACACACTATTTCCACCATATCATTGTCCATGTATCTTCATAGTTCTTCACTATCCCACAGTAAAGCCTTCATTCCTTAGGTTAGGCATATTACTCTTTATCTTTGTGTTTTGGTCTTCTTTTCACTATCTGTTTCATTAAAAAAAAGATGACTGCCCATCCCACCCAAAGACCCTCCCAACCCCCACCCCCGTTTCTGTTTTCATGTTCTTCTTGTGCTAATCTTCTGCCTTCCTGAATATGAATTGCATTTTTCCTTCTTATTCTTACCCAATTCCACTATCCCTACCTATCAAAACCCAGCACCTAAACCAACATATAAATTACATAACACTAGCGGGGTCCCTTCTGGGTAATTTTTATCTAACTAAAATTAATTTTATAAATAATAGATTAGTACATGCCATAAGAAGTTCACTTAAATAATTAGCACTATATGTATTTAAATAACTTTCTAGGCCCAAGATAGAATGACTTCTGCCCCAGGCGCCATGTCAGCAAACTGAAACATAAATATTCTTAGCCACCTCTAGGCTTTCTCACCCCTAACAAGGTTCACAGTGTGGACACAGCCAATCAGGCATGTCCTATTTGTCTCTCCCTTGTTCTCATTCTTTATTGTGTAAAAGATTTCCGCCTTCCACTTCATTTTGCAATTCTCCATAGGAGACTGTCCATTTCATTTAGTGTTAAAGTTTTGTTTGTATCAACTAAATTGACTTCTTTAATCATTTTTTAAACAATGTACAATCATTCAGTAAGAACTAAGACTGGTAGTAGGCCAGTGTTCAAAATAAATCTTTTTCTAAAATAACATATTTAAACCATTACTCCCATTTCAAAAGATCCCAATGTCAACTACACATTGTTTGCTAACTTCCTTAAAAAATACAACTTGTTCACAACTGAATTAGTCACCCCCAAAATGTTAGCAAAATCAGGACTATTTCCCATCCCATTGTAAAAAAAAGGACATGTTAAGTCACTAATATTACATAGATATATGCTAGATAACATTCCAAATAACTACCTAGTTCATGATAAATTTACTGCTATATCACTAATGTAGAAAAATAAAAAAAAAAATAATACATAAAACTCTTGACTAAACAAACCTTTGAACTGTGCATCCTATATTGGATTACAAAGGTAGTAAACAAGACAAGCTAAGCATATTGATGCTATTTTTACTTTAACACTGTTAAATTTTGTGATCCAAATCAGCCTAGAAATAAGATAAAAAAAAAAAGAACTAGAGAAAATGATAAATTAAAACTAAACAACTCTTAAGTTTTAACATTACTCCCAACTGGTAACCCATTCAAAACACGGGCAACTTTTATTATCTACACTTGTAACTCACCTGCAAATCCAGTCAATTTTAAAGACACCTCCCAACATTTTAGCATTCATTCCTGCTGGAAGCACCCAATGTATAGGAGATCCTCCATGATGTGATTCTGAAGAAAGCCTTGCAAATCCTAAGGGAATCAAATCACAACATAATATAAAAATGCTAATATAGTATAATCAATGTTTTCATATATCCCAATTATTTTTATTCTTACCTTGAAATTTTCCACTCTCTCTGACAGAAAATATTAAGATAACACTCCTTGCAGATCTGAATGCAGCATTTAATTTTTTCTCATTTACTGGCAATGTGGACCATACACCCTATACAGATGCAAAGACCATACAAATTGTAATCAATGTCAATCTTTCATATTTCCAATTATATTTGCAAAAGACCAAATCTACTGATACTGTTGAATTTTTGATTCAAGTAAATTATAATGAAGACAGAGGTCTTACTATGAGGTGTCAAAATAATGTAATAATTTTTTAAAAACTCAGGAAAAATATGGAGAAAATTACCAATCTTAACAAAATTATTAGAACAACTAAATACATGTTTGGGGAGGGAGGTGGGATTCAAATCTTATGGCCTAGAATTCTATATAATAAAAACAATCACAATTATTTTAAAGTCACAGCCATTTACTGTAGTAAAAACATGTTGTTTGAAGGTGAATCACAACACATACATTTTTCTGTCTTAAAAAACTGTGACTTAACAAAATAATTTAAAATTACTGTATAAATAAATCCATAAGTGACAAATTTATCAAATTTCTAGCATTTCCCAGATTTCCTACTTAAGTTCAAATTTTTATATATCAATAGTTTCACTGAAGAGGCCTGTGTTCTTTATATAGAACCAGAAGATAGTTAATTTCCAAAGAATTTTAAGCAATTCTTTGTTCATGAATGACTGAGAGAGAGAATGGGAAGGTAAAGCAAAAACTCAAACTCAGTTTTCCCGGCTCACACAAACTAGATCTCATTCACAGTAAGTGCTTGATTACTTTTGCGTAAATCCACTCCAGTGGAAAGGAATAAACCTCTACCAGACAGCTATTGGTACATTATTCCTTCCATATGTAAAATTTGATGGGTAATCCTCAAATAAAGAATATTAACATTGATAGAAATAAATTAGAAAAAATGTTTAACTTTAGTTTTTAATTTCCTAAAAATTAGCAGAAACTATAATTACTCATTTTAAACCAAGAACAGAAAGATATAATAGGTGGGGTAGCAAATGTGTATTTTTGTGGCAAAAACACAAAAATTATTGTCTTACAACATCCTACAGCAACTGGGCATATCCTGTTTGTGAAGTCTGCAGTTGGACTTTAAGTTAATTCGTTCCTTTTCTTCTAAATCCAAGTGGCCTTATTTTTAAAAATAAAACTCTCTTCATAAAGAAATGAATTCAGGATATCAAGGCATAAAACAAGCATCAATATAAAGCAAAAACTGGTTAATTAACAAAACTTTTTAAGAAGTATTAG
Source organism: Tonatia bakeri (assembly GCA_004024845.1). NCBI lineage: Eukaryota > Metazoa > Chordata > Mammalia > Chiroptera > Phyllostomidae > Tonatia > Tonatia bakeri. The sequence goes on from PVIA01003378.1 coordinate 45,261, forward strand.
TACAAATAATTAGCAATCAAATATAGAAACTCAAAAATCAACAGAAATACATCTTTTACAATACAAAGTATAATACACATACACATATATTCTTCAATATTGAGTATTTGACTTCAAAAATCATCTTTAAGAGATTTAAAAGAAAACCCAGATTACTGTAAGGATGCCTAACCAAGCAGAAAACAGACCCTAAGTGGCAACTGGGCTCTGGATCTTTAAAGCTTTTATGAAAAATGATAGTGTATCTTATACTGATCAGTTCGACCTTCCCATTTAAAATTTTCGAAATTAGGAAAATTTCAACAGAACTGACACTAATACCTTAGCTTTGGCAAGAGACACATTCTCATGGTTGTTACTCTTTATGAGAAAAAATCTTGCATCTTGTAGGACATATTTGAGTTTACTCGTTTGATCTGAAAAAAAGAAATCCAAATTGATTAAAGAGAGGTCATTATTACACAAAAGGGGTGTTAAGCTGTACTAAAATTAGCCCTCCACAACCCAACTTTTAAAGTTCAAATCACCCACTGAACCTGTAAGCTAAGCCACAAGACATAATAAAGCAAAACTAAGAATCAGCATTTTGCAAGAAGGTAAACCTAATCCAGTGATGTTCCGATATATCAGATCCATACTTATGAAAATGGCTACAAATTTTACAACTTCTTCCATCAAATTATTCTTTTAAAAATTGAAAACAGACTATTATGCTATTAAAAATATATATATACCATCCATGGTGCCCAAAAACTGTAACATATCCTGAGATGTTTGCTATTGCTCTAAAAGATATGCATTAAGTGAACATGGAGATCTATGTAAGACCACATTATTTTTCCATTAATATATCAGAACATTACTACATTAAAACCAACTATAATGGAAAACCAATAAGGCAAAACAATGACTTTATGTAGCATGCAATGAAAACAATTTCAAATTTAAATGATACCTTTTCGGACAGCACGAACGGAAGATGATAATTTCTCATGCTTCTTTTCTGAACCTGTATTTAGCCAAAGTACATTTGTTCAGATTGAGCTTTAATAGAGATAAGACAAAATTTCTACAGTCTTGTCACATCAAGTTCTCATTCAAGACAAATTATTCTTCCTGGCGCACCCACACACACAAAAAAATACTTCTCAATGTGTACGAGTGTTTTGCTTTTTGGGTTGTTTGGATTTTTAAAGATATGTATATTTGAACAGTTTCCCACTCAGAAAACTAGTCACTGAATCATCATCTTCCAAGAAAAAAAAAAGTGAAATTCCACTTAAGCAGTAACAGAACAGGATTGAAATAATAAGAAAAAGCTTAGTTTTTTCTAGAATTATTACACTGAACATGCCATCAACAAGTTCATACTAAACTACAGCCTCCACACACTTTCTACAGCAGATTACATTAAAATCAGTTGCATACAATTGCAAATAAAGGTAAATGATAATACCTGCATATGACTCTGATGCAGAGCTTCCACTTCTATCAAAAACAATTGGAGAAATACCTCTAGCTCTCTTTCTTTCCTTCTTTTTCTCATCTAAAAATAATTAAGCAAAATTTTAAAAAACATTACAACACAGGTACCGGTAACAAGAACGTAACATTATGTATCCTGTTTTTTGCATAATACCTAAATATTAATCATTGCTAATCTCTTTCCTACTTTTCCATTACTTCAGAATGAGGTATTCCATTTCAAAGACACTATTCAAAAACTAAGGACATGCCCATAATTGTGAGTTCTTTATACTATATATAAAGGTGTCTTGAATAAAGTTTTCCAAGAGGTGGGAAAAATCTGCAAAGAAAACTCAACTTTCCTGTCAATAAAATTTACTGTAGTTCCCTCTATGTATCAAGTTCCACTGTTCTGGGTCCTCTGTTTAAAAAAGTATACTGAGCCTTCATCACAATTCCAGCTGATTCTTAGATGTCTAATGAACTCCAGGCTGAAAGCTATTCAACTGTTAAAAAAAAAAAAAAAAAAAAAAAACTACAGTAAATTAATGACTCCCTTCTGGTGGCCACTGCTTATATTGGTGTCTCCCATTCCTCTTGATCATTTCCTTCCTAGGTTACTGCTCCTGTCAAATTCAATTCAAAATTTATTCCTAAAATCTTAATGATTTCCTATGTATTTCTATGAGATGGGAATCTTCAGTAAACAAAGGTTTGCATTACCTGTCACATAAAAACTATTTCAAGCTTAATTTGGAACTTTATAAGTAAATGAGGACCTAAGATGGAACAAGGTTCTCCTGTCTCTATCTACTGGTATTTTAATTATATCATTATAAGCTTTTATTTTTCTTAGCTAGGAAATAAGAATGGATATGAAGGGAGAAAATGGCATTTTTATATATACAAAAAAACAAAGCTGAAACATACTCATCAATGATTTTGCGTATAATTTCCTATTATGTAATGACTGCAGAGTTAACTATTTTAAAAGTTTTAAACAAATTAACTTTCTTAAGCCTTCCAACAAACTCACAAGATACATAATGCCATTATTCTCATTCACAGAAAAAGAACCTCTATTTAGAGGGGTGATTAAGACAACTTGGCAAGTGTCCTACAGTTTCTGGGTAGTGGAATCTAGTTTCAAATGCATGACCTGTAACTTGAAGTACAAACCCTGAGTTCTATTCTTAATGAGCTAATGAAAAAGTTAGTTTAATACTCTTCTTGAAAGGGAATTCTAGGTCCAAGATGGAAAACTCCAAGGACATCCTAAGTTCCTTTTCTTTAGTTGAAGCATCTTCTTTGTTATTGACTAATAACATCTTCTCTAAATAGATGCAACAAGAAACTTGTAAATGTCGCTAATTTTCCTAACTTGGAGCTGAAAGGCAGAGCAAAGAAGCACATAATTGAACAATTACAAAGCTAAGACCATTTAAAGCAAGCAACCACGTGGTCAAAATTATTATTTCAAATAACCAGTAGTATTCTCAGAAAAGCATTTATTTCCAGGCTTGCTGGTTTTGAATAATGATACCTAACTTGGAAAACAAATTGAAACTTTTAGTATAAAATACTGAAAATCTCACTCAAATAGGTAAGAAACCAGGGGCTGTGTCAAAATCCAAATCTTTCTATAAGCATTTGTTTTGTTCACTGACTACACCTTCCTATAGTGCCTGGCACATAGTATACACCAAATTCACTTAATCAAATATGACAGCCACATGAAAGAGACTTAAAAAAAATAACACCTTGTTAAAATTTTTCTTTCAAAATCCTACCATGTTTAATTTTTCCTCAAATGTTTAGGAGTCTATTAGAAATTGATCACTGCAGATGATACATCTCTTTCTGCTAAAATCAATACTTTCAGGATCAAGTATATGGTGACAGATGAGACTAGTCTTTGGGTGGTTAGTATACAGATGCTGTAAGTTATATACCTGAAATACCTACAATGTTATTAACCAATGTTACTCAATAAATTAAATTTTTAAAAAGATTTAATTTATTTATTTTTAGAGAGAGGGGAAGGGAGGAAGAGAGGGAGAGATATATCGAATGACTGCCTCTCTCATGCCCGCAACTGGTGGCCTGGCCAGCAACACAGGCATGTACCCTGACCAGGAATCAAACCAGCAACTATTTGCTCTGCAGGCCAGCACTCAAATCCACTGCGCCACACCAGCCAGGACTCAATAAATGTAATTTTCTAAAATCCTTATGGTTCAATGTATTGAAGTGATCTCTCACAGAAATAATGCAGAAAAAAAAAAATATAAAAGCACAAATGCAATCCTATCCAACTGTTTTTGTGTAATGTTAAATCCACCATTACCACGAGAAATCTGCAAGCATTTTTCATCTTTTTTGCATAACTCCACTGCTCTTACGTTTGTGATCTCCTCTCCCACCTATTATTCTCAAGTCAAAAGAACAATAAAAATCATCTGACAAACAAACCTTTAACAACCATCAAAGTGTGTCACTTTTGTAAGAAAGTTACTGAAAATACTGAGAAAAAAATAAGGTAAAATAAACTGAAATCTAAAGAAATTATGCCACAGAAACTAAATTGTTAATCCTTTGCATTTAAAAGTTTACATCTACCAATCAAGGAGCCCCAAATCCACCTCCTTATTTCTTTTACCCATTATTATAAACTACTCCATGACAAAAATACTAAATACATACTAAGTCTCTAAAACATCTTCCACATAAGGGATCTTTAAATGAAAATCTGTAAAATTTCCTTTGTTAAGGAAAATAAACAGTTCCAGGTATATCTTTTAAAACAAGTATGTATCTTCTATTAACAGTTTTGATATCAAGGTTTTATAAAACTGGATACCATTAAATGTGAAATATTGGATCTACGAAAATACAAAGTATAATTAAGTATCTTGCTACAGTATCAGCATCATCTCAAAACTTGTTAAAAATGCAGATTTCAGGTCCTACCCATTTAAATAAGTCCCTCTGGTATGAGTTCAACAAGACAAACACTAAAGTCTAAGAAACGGTTTCTACTATGGATACCAAAAAGACTCATGTCATAAAATATTTCTAACCCCATGGTTGTTATACACATTTTCCCCAATAAATGGACATTCACTGATATTGCCAATGCAATTGTTGTTCTCTATTTATTATTATAAACTATAAAAGATATATCCCCCCATCAGTTTTTAAACTCTCAAATTTAACACTCTAGAGAGCAAAAGGTTGAAAGCACTTCAGTTGTCAATCACTAGAAAGTAGCTGGCCCTTTACTCTATAATCTACACTCTTAAGAGCATGATTTACTAACAATGTATCACTAAAATGACAAAGTTCTATAATAATGAATATGTAACTATCCTATATATCAAAAAATTAGTATTTTTCTTGTATTCCAATGTTTAGAACATTTTGCTTAAGAAGCAGATCTGGCTGCATCTTTACATAAGACTGCTGTTGAGAGTATAATCCTTATATAGTGGGCAAAGATCTTTAAGTACCCTGACCTCTCCTTGCTGTACCCTCTGAATTTCTCCGCCAAAAGGGGCTCCTCAACCTAGTGACTGCAATCACCTAACATACCTACATTTACATCTCATGGACCAAACAGGGATAAAGTGGTGGGACATGCAGTAATAAAGGGATGACCAAAGATGGCTCTTACCCAATCTCTCTGCAAGAATTTTATACATTCTTGTTTTACATTTTGTACTATTACACCCGCCCTCTGGAGACCCTGCACCAGCCAGTCAACACATACGGAGAATTGAAAGTTTGTGCTCCCAAAAGAAAGAAAAGGAGTTGTTTCAATTTCTATTGCCACATGATGAAAATCTAGAGGTATTTAACATGGAAATATTGTAGTACCTAGTGCACAGGTGTCACATACTTCAAGCACATCAGTGTTTAAAAAATCTGTTGCTAATATAAAAATCTAAAAATTCATAACACTAAGATCTGAAATACATTTCCTTACAGAAAACCAAACTTATGTTCATTTATAATACATTCAAGCAGGTAAATGCCTTTATAAAAGTATGTAAATCTTATTCATATGTTTTTACAATGCTCAAAATTATTAAAAAAATCAAAAAAATCACAAGGCAATCTTACTGACCTCCTCCATCTGCTCAAAAATTTTATAATTTAAACATGTTCAAGAATAAAACCAATCAGGTCAAGTTTAATTGTTTTTTTTTTTTTTTTTAAGGACAAACATTTGCTTATAAATAGTACCTGATCCATCCGTGCCTGAACCAGATCTGACAGACCCATCTGTGAAGGAAACGGATTCAGAATCAGAGTCGCTAGCCTCACTTCGAGTGTCATAATCATTTCCCTCTTCCTTCTGATCTCTCTCATCCTGTTCATATTCTTCCTCTTCCTCCTCCTCCTCTTCCTCCTCCTCTTCTTCTTCTTCCTCCTCCTCCTCCTCTCCATCTTCATCTACCTCTTCATCTTCCTCTGCATCTTCTTCTACCTCTTCATCTTCCTCCACATCTTCCACCCCTTCCTCCTCATTCTCAGTATTGTTGCCTTGCTCATCAGAAGAAGCACTGCTGCCAGTCTCATGGTCAGAGCCATATTCTTCAGAGTTCACCTCTTCCTTAGATGACTGGCTGGATCTGCTTGCACGTCTATCCACTTCAAGCCCAATTCTCTGATGTTTAAAGAAAAAGGGAATCAGCAGTCATACAAGAGACAAGGTCAGAGTGAATAAATAGTTCTAAAGCCTCAGAAAAAAAATTGCTTTGTTTTATAGCTGCAATAATATTTACTACCTCGACACCATCTGGTGTAGGAGATTTGGCCCTCCTTTCAGGATCCCTTTTACGGAGACAAGCTTTTTCCGGTGGACTCTTATAAGGTTCTCTGGAAGCACTGCTTGATAAACGAATCTTCCGATCAGCTTCTAGACGCTTGTTTCTTTCAGATCTTTGATATTCCTCATTTTTATACTCTGTTACCGATTTTCCCTTTGTACTAATTATTCTTTTGTTATTGCTAACTGATGAGCTCAGTGGCTTAGAAATCAACTGTCTTGAATGAACAGAGGGCTTTTGTCGTTTGATGTCAGTAGATTCCATTCGGTCACTTTTTCTTTTTGATCCTTAAAAACACAATTTAAAATAACATGTAAGAGTGTTTGGGTATTCCATTTATTTCAGCAAAGATTAACAGATACTGTGTATCAGAGAGGGAAAAAGCTTCATTTATTTAAAATATCTTCTGAAATTATTCAGAAGTTAATCATAAAGAAAATACACCTTTCAAACCTAGGAGAATAAATTCATGTATTTGAGATGTTTCACACATTTGAAAAAAAAATTACTCTTACTCATGTGGAATTAGGTACCACTGTTTATGATTGTGCTTTTGGTATTAACGTCTCAAGAAACAAGTACAAAAACAAAGTCATTTTCTTAAGAAATTAAATCTCTATATAGTTATTTTAACAAAAATAACAGAAATCTTACCCTTTTTCTCGTTTTTATCTTGTTCACTCTCTGGATTATACAGTTCATCATCCTGTTCTGGTACTTCAGTTAAAATATCATCTAAAACATTGAGTTCTCCATCTGAAAGCAAAATTAAAATAGGTGAAATTATTATCATTAAGGTTACGGAAGTATTAAGAACATAACCCTCGAAAAACTTTTACCTCCGGATGAAGACATAAGAGTTAATTCCTATGAAGTCATACAAAGTAAAGATGACACAGAGTCCTCATGTACAAAGTCAGGAGTATACACCCCATAGGTTACGAAAGGATACACAAGGACACACAAGGTGTACCTCACATCCTTTAATTTCTGCATTTTGTAACTGCTTAAAATATGCCAATAAATTAGTATGGAAATGTGTACAACTTATACATACACATTTACCAAGGATTGTGTACACCCTGTAAGATACTTATTAACTACCGAGAAAAGTTGGCAGACTCCAGCATAATCAACCAAAGTTACCATCAACAACAGTGGGTCAAATCAACATCATAGACCTCCTGCACTGAGAATAGAACAGTTCTGCGATATTCCTATGAAAAATGCCAAATTTGAATGTATATATGAGGAAACATCAAACAAACCCAAATTAAGGAACATCCAAAAATGTCAATGTCTCGTTAAGACCAAAGTGACCATGACTAAGTGAATACAGCACTTGATCGGAAACATAATTGGGAAAACTAATGAACTTTAAGTAAGGCCTACCAATTAAAGTAAGTATCAATGCTAATTTCCTGATTGTGATAGTATGTATTATAGTTATGTAAAACTTGGTCTTAATTTTTAGGAAATACATGATTTAAGTATTAGGGGCAAAGAATCATCATGTCTGCAATTGACTAATGAACAATTCAGGAAAAAAGTGTGTCTGCATGCATATATGTACAATGAGAGAGAAAATGTGTATAAGAGAAAATATGAAATAGGCAAATGTGGTAAAATGTTAACACGTGGAGTATGGCTGAAAAGTAAAGTATATGTACTATACTTATGACTTGTTTGAAATAATATCAAAGTAAAGTGAAAAGAAAAAATATTGATGTGCTATATAATCAAAAACATTTCAAGCTGCTAGGATGGACCACAAAAGTGTAACTGGTCCAGACAAGGAAACCACTGCTGTAACTGACATACTCTTAAAATTCAGTTGTCACCCTAATCCTACCCTCACACCCTCTAATAGGACAAAGTAAATCTTAGAAATACATGCACACATTTACCACTTTCAACTGATTTTTTTTTATAATGGACTAAATCTAATGGTAAAAGTTTTCAACACTAAATAGTCCAGTTTCAAAAAGAATTTTTCAAATTTAAGATGTGGCAAAGAGAAGTATACAGTCATGAAACTAATGAGAAAGGACAATTATTTGTATGGCTCCGGCCAAAAAGCAAGCCCCTTGAAGTATAACAAGGGTTATTAACCTGGGTTCTATAAGCAGAAGAGGTGGGATTCAAATTTCCACCAAGGATAATAGAAATCAGTGACTGAAGAGAAACGAAACAGTTAATGTAGGTGTGATAAGAAGGAAAGCAAGGTTAGGTAGGATACAGAAAAGGTAACACAACACCCTCCACTGTATTCAGAGTTAGACACAACTGCTATGTAAGAACATCTGAAAATTATGTATGGCACAGCAATTGATTTCTTTGGTGATAAAATGTTTATCTGTACTTTACCATTTTTCTAAAGAATATATACTCTATGGATTTTTAAATTTTTGTTTACTTATTCTTTTAAGAGTTCCTTAAAATCAAAATATACCAACCAAAAAGGATTCTCTCACTTTCTGGATTCAGTATTTTCACTAAGGAGGAAATTCTCTCAAGATCTGAATGATGGCAAACAAAATTAATTTTAGACTATATTATAAATAAAATAACAATTTAATAGAAGAAAGTCTAAGTTTTACAGATATTAATTCTTGGGTAAAAGCTTTCTAGTCAGGAAAAAAAAACAAATGGGTCCCAACAGATCTTGACAGAATATATTTATAGAAACAAAAATTAAAACTATCACAACAAAGTAAGGGATTAAGTGAATACAGTGTTACTTCTTTTCATGAAATTATTAGCTCTTAATTAGAAATATCAACTCAAAAATGTGGACCTTCCCATGAAATCATACACTTTATGTGTTAAGAGATTTAAAGAACTATGCAGTTTCATTTAAATCAACCTAAATTTCAGACATGCCTAAATCATGAATTCCCTGTTATTAAAAAGTGAATTTTTGTTTTAAAAAGCTGTAACAAGTAACTATTAAGTAAAATTCAGAGACTAGTTTTAAAAAGCATCTATAATTTCTTAAGACAAATACTAACCAACGCTTACTTTTTAAAACATTTTATAACTTTCACATGTATCAAATGTTCGTATCACAAGAAACATGTAAGGTATTTTATCATCCATTCCTTTGCAGATATACAAAATTACTCATGTAGAAATAGGTAGATATGAGTCTACAGTTCAGGCTTTCTAAATCTAGGGTTAAATTAGATGGAGAACATAAAGAATACCTTTACCCCCTGGCTGGCATAGCTCAGTGGATTGAGCGCGGGCTGCGAACCAAAGCATCGCAGGTTCGATTCCCAGTTAGGGCACATTCCTGGGTTGCAGGCCATGGCCCCAGCAACCACACATTGATGTCTGTCTGTCTCTGTCTCTGTCTCTCTCTCTGTCTCTCTCTCTCTCTCTCTCTCTCTCTCTCTCTCCCTCCCTCCCTCCCTCCCTCTCCCTCTCTTCCCCCTCCAAAAATAAATAAATAAAATCTTTAAAAAAAAAAAAACCATTAAAAAAAAAGTGGCTTAAAAAAAAAAAGAATGGGGATTCTCCATTGGTGATTCCTTTAAAAAAAAAATACCTTTAAACAAAGTACAAGAAACAAAAAATAATGTAAGTGATTAAAAGGAAGTGTGCACTATATAATTTCATATTAGTGCACCAGAATGCTCTGTATTACCAATATTAATAGCATCTTAAATGTGCTTTAAGATTAACCATAGCATCCTCACTTAATGGTCCATACATTTTTATCTGTATTATAATCCAAGATATCAGTAAGCAAACTGTGGTTTTATTACAGTACTGGCAAACTAAGACCTGCAGAACAAGTTCAGCACAAGAGCTTGTCTTTGACCCACAAGAAAATAAAGCTTTTTGCATTTTTTAGGTTGTATTAAAAAAAAAAAAAAAAGCAAAGGAAAACATGACCAAGACCATATGTGGCCCACATAAAGCCTAAAATATTATTTACTATCTGGCCCTTTATAAAAAGTTTGCCAGCCCTGATATAAATGACCATATTTTCAGTTATTTTCCTCCATCACTGGAACTAATAATTACTTTTTAACTGAAATATGACAGAAACTAGAGATTTGAATTTGATGGAAAGAATTATAGGTTACCATTTAAGAGCTAGATATCCTTGGGAAAATTCCCATCTGAGCTCCAGTTTCTTCACCTCTGGTAAGAGGCATTTAGAATAAAAATATCAGTGTTTGGGGAAGGAAAGAGGGAAGGCAATTATCTGAATATCCTGATGAGTTTTTCAACCTGTAAGCCTTTCCCTATTACACTATCAAACTCTAATAAACTTTGCCTGCCATAACCCTTTTGTTAATGACTAGAGGACATGACATACAAAATTCAGTTCAAAATATAAAACAAAACTTTTTCACTGAGACAAATATATATATGTTCTGATTATCTATTGCTGTATAATATGCAACCGCAAAACATGGCTTTTTTTTCCTTAACATTTTATTTATTTTTAGAGAGAGGAGAAGGGAGGTTTGAGAAAGGAAGAGAAACATCAATGTGAGAGAGCAACATCAATGGGATGCCTCCTGTATACACTTCCTAACTAGGGACTGAACCAGAAACCCAAGCATGTGCCCTGACCTGGAATTGAACCTGCAACATTTTTGGTGCATGGGACAATGCTCCAACCAACTGAGCCACATCAGTCACGGCAAAACTTGGTGTTTTAGAACAATACAATCATTTATTATTGCTTATGTTTCTGAAGCTCAACCTAGGTAGGTCTCTCATATGGCTGCAGTTAGATGGTACCCAGGACTAGAATCACCTGAAGGCTTGCTCATTTACATTTCTGGCTGGCACCTAGGATGAGAAGACTCAAAAACAGCTGAAGCTTCTAGGGCCTTTCTCTCTGTGGTCACTCTCCACCATGGCAGCTTCAGGGTAGGCAGACATTTAGGGTTCTAAAGATGTACAGATCCCAAGAGATAAAGGGCCAGGCAAAAGCTCAGCAACATTACCACAGTATTTTATTCAGAGGCAATCACAAAAGTCTACCCAAAATCAAGCAGAGAGGACAGACCTGAGACTCTACCTTTTGCTGGGAAAGGTGTCAAATACTTGGTATCCTGTAGATGTTTTCAGAACTACCATCTACTTCGTTTTGTTTAAACTTAAGGATTTTAACTGTAAATGTAAAGTGTATTTTTTAAAGCCCCCAAAAGGTGAGATTTTACAGTACCAAGTTATAAAGCTAACTTAAGCTGCTTCCTATGACCCCTTCTTTCCTTGGCTGGAAAATGTACATTTTTTTTTTTTTAAGATTTTATTTATTTATTTTTAGAGAGGGAAGGGAGGGAGGGAGAGAGAAACATCAATGTGCGGTTGCTGGGGGCCATGGCCTGCAACCTAGGCATGTGCCCTGACTGGGAATCGAACCTGCGTTGCCTGGTTCGCAGCCCGTGCTCAATCCACTGAGCTACACCAGCCAGGGCTGAAAATGTACATTTAATGTATATTTTAATTCATTTTTTCAATTTAGGATGAATTAGTCATGAAGAAAGATTATTTTAATATTTTCAGAAGTTACTGCTATTAGAGACCAATCATCAGTGGCATATCAATTTTGGAAAAAAAAAAAAAGAAAAATTAACTGAGAAAGTAATGTCCACAAATTCTCTATGGTGACTTTAAATTACTTTAGTATATGTTCCAAATCACTCTCTTTGTTTTGAAACTTAACATTATTTTGTATAGAAATATGCTTATATTAAATTATTTCACAGTAGTTTGACAGAAGCAACCCAACCTAAAAATATTAAGATAAGTGAGCAAAGGAAAGTAAATGCCAGGTTAAGTTCTAGGAACACACACTTCATGTACTATGAAAAAACTCTAATGCAGTTATTTCTATGATAAAGCACTTTCTCACTGTCTTTTTTTTTGGGGGGGGGTTAAATCTACATAAAGAACTATACAGACTTTTCAAAATCATTTTAAAACCTCAAAAATCGTGTTTAAGATGCCACAACAAAATGAATTTTTTCACATGTCAGTGAAATGTATTAGCTCATATGAAACACAAAATGCTTCATTAAACAGTGTATTTCCATTTATAGCTAAAATTCAAATCCACCCAAAAGTTATACACCAATAGACTGGTGGATAAATCTAGCTCTTGGATGCCTTGTTTTTTGACAACTAAAGATTTGACATAAAAATCCAAGCCTTGTATTTTTAAAGAACTATTTGATCACTAGGGGCCCAGATTATCACCTGAAAACAACCAGCAGGAGCAGTCCTAACAGCCTTCTTTTAAGACATAAAGAAGGTAACATACGTGAAGGTCTGGCATGAGAAAATCTAGGCTTATGCCTGGTAAATCAGTGTATTTACTAATACTGCCTGAACATGGACCATGCTTGTTCTTTTCTTTTTTAATGTTTACTCACCATCACCTACTATATTAAACAAGTACTTTATCTGCCTGATGCTAGTATGTGCATAAGCCTGAAATTCCTAAATAACACGGACGAATAACTGCAAATCAGTTGAAGGTTCAGTTCGATAAACCCTGGGGCACAGAGAATATCAAACTCCATTTTAGTATATATGGTACTTTGTAAAAGAGCAGAAATGCTAAATAAAGGGGATAATTGTACTCAACTCCCATGGATTAATTGCCTTGACAGAATGTAAAGCATCATGTTGTCAGATCTTCTAAATTTTCAAGAGAATTCCCAAATTCAGATTTTTATTTGTAACGGCCTGTTAACTGTTGCCTCAATGAAAAACAAAACAGGCTGCTGCTGGCCTGAGCCCTGTGTGGAAGTGCAATCATCTGTGAACCTTTTGCTTTCCCCATGTATGGTGTATATGGACTTCATTTAATGCTCACTGGTGCAAGCTAAGCTAGCAAGATCTCAGTTATCACAAACTATTAGCAAACTGAGTTTGTATAGATTCAGGGGTACATAAGGCAAAAATAAGGAAATAAAAATAATCATTGTTTTTAGAGCCTATTCAAAAACCGATAAGACGTTAGCAATAAAAGGGCTTGTGTTTTGTTGCTTGATTGGGAGATTTTGGTTTTAGATAAACATGGAAACTTAAAAATCTAACTGGCTCTGTATGCAACAAAATGAAGCCCCAGAATTAAAATGACTAAAATCTCACAATTCTGAATCCAAATGTACTGTTTCCACTTTACTCTTGCAATTCCTAGCCCAGTAAGGCCACAAACTCCAGGGATATTAGTGTAGAAAATTAACCTTTATCTGAGACACAGTCCTTTTTTTTTGACCCCAGAAGCTTCTAGGTCAAGAGACACAAAGTACTATTTATTTCAGGATCCAGCATCAGATTAAGATGTAGAGTATTTAAATAAAGAACACTGTCAGGTAAATATACTACACATTTTGTTTTCCAAACAGCACCAGAGCACATTATACATTTTGTTTTATGTAACGTAGTTTCACTGGGGAATGGCAATGGAGCAAGATTTCCTACCACCTCCTTTTCTATTAGATTTTTCATTAGACAGTCTCTTAGTTTCTTTTTTTGTCATTCAAAACTTTCAATCCTCTAAATGAAGTGTGAAGTTTGGATTTCCCATCCCATCCATATTTCTTGCCTCCCCCCACCCAAAACAAAACAAAACAAAACAAACTGATGTCTAACAAGCGCGTTTTTAATTTTTCATTCCACTTTTACTATGTGTAAAACAAATACATTAGAATACCAAATACTACTCTACACTTTATAGGGCCTTAACTAAAGTGGACCAAGAAAGTCAATCTTATCCCAAGGATATATTTACTACAGGGAGGGCTACAGTATGTATATACGTATGTGTATGCACATGTAACTGCCTATACATATTTATATGTACTTGCCTGCATGACTGTGTGTACATATACAATTCAAACTCTGCAACTCTTGGCTTTGGCATCAGTAGCAAATGTCACTTAACTATCAGTTATTAATGAACTCCAACTTGTAATGGTTTACGACACAACTACCAGATATCAGGTACCTGGGGAACAAGACATACTTACTCCTCCTGGCCCTCATGGAGCTTCCAGTGTGGTAATGCAAAAACACACTACTTATGGAAGGGGTAATTCATTATCCACATTAAACTTTGTAACTACTCTTTAGAGAGTACCTTGTAAGAGCTTAAAAAATAAAATTCAAAATATTTATAGTATAAAAGATGTGTACTGCCTCATACAGAAAAATGGCATTTAACATTATTATCACCATCAACATTCCGACTTCTTTCAAATCTACTTTTTGGACAAATAAACAAAGGAACTGGCAATCTGTCCAATTATATAGGCTTTAGCTGCTAAGTGTCGTTCTTACAGAAGCATTATAGATCTTGATGTCCCTTTATCACACAGCTGATGTGAAAAACCCAATAATCAAAGGACTCTATGACCAAAAATCTTTTAACTGTTCTGTTAGGAAAGCATTCAGAAAGGACCTAAGGTTTGTGACATGTCTAAGATTCTTGCAAAACTTATCTTCATTAATTTCCCAACATTTCATGTAACTGATGATAGTAAATACTCAGCTTCCCACCTTTTCTTGTTCGAGTATGAGAAGAAAAGGTCAAGTATTTATTCTAATTCTGGCTATTACTCTAGCTGGGTGACAATGATCAAGTGAGTTAAGACACCCTGGGGCTCAGTTTCCTTATTTGCAAAATGGGTTATTCTACAAATCTTCCTATTTCCAACTAAATAAGCAATTCCGATAGGTTTGTATTTGCTACCTTTCCTAATAAACATCAGACAATCCAAACTATAAAATACATATATAAAAAATTTTAAGCCCTGGCTGGTGTGTCTCAGTGTATTGAATGTGGGCTGCAAACCAAAGGATTGCCCGTGTGATTCCCAGTCAGGGCACATGCCTGGGTTGGGGGCCAGGTCCCCAGTGGGGGCCATGTGAGAGGCAACCACACACTGAAGTTTCTCTCCCTCTCTTTCTCCCGCCCTTCCTCTCTCTCTAAAAATAAATGAATAAAATCTTAAACACACACACACACACACACACACACACACCCTACTTAACCTAATAAGTGAATTTGGCAAAAACAGCAGGATACAAAGTCAATATTCAGAAGTTGATGGCATTTTTGTACACCAACAATGGAATATCAGAAAAGGAAACTAGGACTAAAATCCCATTTACTATAGCAATGAGAAAAAAAATTTAATGGGTAAAATCAATTATGGAAATTAAGTTTTACAAAAAAATTCACAAATGTGAGACCTTTCAAAAGTTGGACAATTTATCCTAACTACTTCTAGTAGGTGGCACACTGCTTCCCAATTATAGTTACAAATTTCATGCATTTGGACTGCATTTTCATCAGTAACTCCATTTCTAAAACAAAAATATTTCAACATCACCCATCCCCCCCCCACCTACGTAACTGTGTCTACTACTCTATTACTGACTTGCAACTATGTTTCAACAGTGGATATTTGAGTACTGAGTTTTACTCATTTTGCATTTGGTTCATCTCATCCACAATTGCCATCCACTCCCACACAATCAAATGTTGACTGAATTACTGGTTAAAATCATTTGGTTCAATAACTGACTTTACTACTAATTAAAAGCAGTTTCCTTTACTAACACCACGCAATCCTATATTCACATTCCTCCCGGATTTCTGAAAACAGTAGGGACGGAAATTTTTTAGGATTCATTTAAGGAAAGAAAATTAACCCTTATTCCTTATCATTCAACTGCTTCGGGACAGGAGCAATACCTTAAACATGCCCCCACCCACCCCACTTCCCAAGCTTGTGCCTTTCATAGGGCAGTTTACTGACTCCTCTCTGAAAAAGAAAAATTAGAGAAGACTACAAAAGCCTAACGCAACTGTACTCTAGAGCCCACTTAACAAATCCCCACTCCAATTACTTAGGCACACAGAAGTGTAGATCTGTTAAATACAGGACAGCAGATGTTCCATATTTTTATCAACTATAACCTTTCCAAAACCATCGCGATAATCTTATAGTTAGAAAAGAACTTAAGGCACCAGGATCTGCATTAACATCCTAGGGCCTGTGGAGTAGGCATTTCCCAATACTTGGCATTCCATTCTGACATCACCAGTTCTTCCTATTTTTCACTGTAATTTTATCCCTCCAACTCTCTACAAATTACACCCATTTGTTCCTGGTTGTACCCTCTGAGAGATAAGCACAACATATTTTTATCAGAATAGTGGCCAGGAATTTTTTGTACGGCTTAAGTAACATAATTTTCTTTTCAAACATCGTAATTTTCCAAAGTAAGTATTCCAGGAAGCAAACTGGCGATTTTTACCACTTTACTTATTTAACAGGAAAAACCAGGAGGATTCACTTGCAAATATTTCTCAAGATTAATAATCCACCTACCTATACGACTTTTTAAACGTGCTCACTTACCAGACTACCATCTTTAACCGTGGTATTAAGGGTTTCCGAAATTTAGCGTAACAGATAAAGGCTGTTGTGCATTATATAGGCCTAATCCTACCAGAAAATAAACCTAAGCGCCTGCAACTCAGAAAAGGCCTTATTTTAGCCCCGCCCCGGACAGCTAAACGGAAAGTGAAGAGGAAAATTAGGATCAAAAGAAAACCCTAGGCCAGTGGGTTAGGTCACATGGAGATCCAGAACGAAAGGGCAGGCCCGTTCTCTTCCAGTGTGTGCAAATGTCTCGGTGGGGGCACCGGCTCCGCGCGGGGCAGCCTAACTCCCCAACCCCCCCACCCTGCAACGGAGAACTACCGCTCCACCGACCCATTCCCGAGCCCCGCCTCCGCCCGTCACCTTTATCCGCACTAACCTTTCTCCTCCCGACTGTCGGCCGCCATTGCTCCTCTCCGGTTTCCGCCGCCGCCTCGACGCGACTCGCGCGTGGGCCGCAGCCGCGGCCGCAGTAGCACGGGAACGTCCGTCAGTCCGTCCGCCGGGCTGCGTGCTCAAGCACTTTTGCCTCTACCACTCACCTTTCTCGACTCACCCTCTTCCTCCTCGCTTTTTCCCTTTCTCCCTTCTCCCCTTCCCTCCTTGCACTCGAGCCTCCGCAGGCTTAGGCCCAGTCTTCCCGTTGGGGCTTAGGGACGGGAGGGGGGATAAGTGGGAGGGAAGGGAAACAGATGGCGACAGCGGGCGGTGCTAAAATGGAGCCTGCTTCCTGCATGAAACAATTCCACTCCCGAAATGCCTTGCGCTGTTTACGCTTCGTTCCTCCCTGGCAACGTCACAGTGCGGAGAGGGGTGGGGAAGCGAAACGGGCTAGGGAACGAGACCTAACGTCGGCCTGTCGCCCCGCCCCTGCAGCCTGGCGGTCCCTCGAACGAGTGTTCCTTCTGCTGACTCGGAGGCCCGAGTGTTATTCCAGCAGTCTGAGCTACCCCTAGGTGGCTCAGACGGGCGGATCTTCCAGCTTCTGGACAAAGATACTTCCTGTTGCTCCGCAGGACTTCCGATTTTCACTTCTGGAAATCGGTTACTTAGAAAAAGTTTGGGCAGGGCCCTCTCTTTTGCTGCCTCCACTTTCTACTCTGGATACCAGGGGCAGTTTCTCAGTTTCTGTTCCAGACTTACCAAAGGCAGCGCAGGATGCAATCAGCACACTTGCACAAAATGGTTTTCTTTTTAATTGGGGAAAGGAAGTATACTGTGTGTTAATATTGCGTTTTAGTTCACATAATTTGATTTAAAAAAATTATCAAGGCTCTGGGGTACACAGTTGATAGAAGACTAGTGAACAATTGGAACTACAGAAGTGACCAAAAATTTCTTAACTACATAATGTGTTAAAATATGCAAGGAAACATACTGCATATTGTCCAAAGAAATGAAAATGTAACTTTGTTACACTGCTCCATAACTGTGTTTACAAAGGAAAGAAGATATGAAAGGAAAAAATATAACATGTAAAAACAACAAATAGTATATTCAGAGAAAGACAGAGTCTACAGTATCTTGTTCTTTGATGGCCTTTGCAATAAATTGAGACCAAACTGAAGGCCATGGGAAGATTTTTAAGGAGTGCAAAAACAAGAATGGAGAATTGTTTGGAGCCATGTGCTAGGTTTTCAGGAGAAAGAGAAGGAAAAACAATTCAGTACATATTGGGTTGGCCAAAAATTCTGTATTTTTTTCCCTAAGATAAAAGACACATTTCTCATTTTCACCAATAACGTTATTGATTTGGATATCTTGAGTATGTCGGCTATCTCCCTTGTGCTGTAATATTGATTGTTCTCAATTAACTCTATGTTTGATCACTAGCAACTTCATCTGGTCTACCCAATGGTGAGCATTGTCTAGTGACAAATCTCCAGCGTGAAACTTCTCAAACCACTTTTGACATAACCAATCAGTCAAGCACTTCCATACAGTGCACAAACCTTTCTTTGAGTTTCAGTTGCATTTTTACCTTCTTTGAAATAATAAAGCATAATATGCTGAAAATGTTGCATATTTACTTTCATCTTCTATATTAAAATAGCTACACAAGAATTCACCAATTTTAATGATTTTTTTTTAAATGGATGTTATAGGACAGATGTCACAATACAATTTTACAAATATTTTGAATGGAGTTAAAGACATCCAAGGACTACTAGAGCCATGTTACGAATAAAACCAAATGAACTTTTTGGCCAGCTCAATATAAAACCCAGCTACGTAAATATCAGATACTTTTGAATCAGGGCTTAACAGAACAGTACTTCTGCCTCCAAGAAATTTTTAGTATAATATAGAGAATGGATAAGTTAACAGAAAATTACTATGTACGAATAGCTAAAAACTATGTATTCCTATTGTGTGCATTTGACCTACACAATATGATTTGGTCATCTAAAACCTAATTATATTACTAGCTCTATTTTACATAGAGAAATTAATCAAAAAAGGTCAGAAGTGTAAGTAACAGGGTTCAAATACAGGTCCTTTAGCTCCACCCAGCCTGCCCACTGGAAAATACACACTGCTTCACAGAGTAAGCTTGGGAAGTTACTGGAACCCTTAGGAGCATGTCACTCAGACTGGGGAAGGGGCAGAAAGCAGTAAGAGTCAAGGGAAAAGGGAAGGGAAAAATAAAGCGTAGCTGAGAACTAAATGACTGTTAGTTTAGGTGAAGGGGAGACAGGACAAAGGTGATGAGCAGGATCGTTTTTTACGGTACAAAACAAAAGGTGAGGGGGTTCTATATCTGCCCTTCGTTCATTTCAGGTTGCTATTCAATGGTTATGTAAGAAGAGGCAGAATCAATAAAATTGTTCTATAATGTTGTATTCATTTTTAATTCAGTCAACTAATATTTATCAAATTCCTATTTGGTCCCAAATCCCAAATATTGTTATAAGCACTGGGGTTCATATATATACAGTAAGATTTGAGTTCTCTCTAGTTAGGATGATGAGACATAAATAAATTAAAAATCATGATGAATTTTATGAAAGAGACAAGAGGCTAATATGACAAAGCAGGAAGGAGGGAGTGCTTTTAATGTAAAAAAAAAAAAAAAAAAAACTAGTAAAGGCTCCGTGAGGAAGTGAGGTTGAGAGATACCAAGAAACAGGTGAAGGTAAGCGTGAACCAGGCAGAGAACAGTATATATATAAAGGCTCTGAGGGAGAAAGATCTTGGTGTGGTCAAGGAACTAAGGAGAACACCAATGAGCTGGAGCCCAGATCATGAATTAGAGAGCAAGTGCCTGAGATAATATTTGAGGGACAGGCCACATCTTTGGAGTGAGGACCTAATTAAGACCCTGGTTAAACCAAAAGCAGTACAAGATCTGTAGAGATACAGGCTTTCCAGGTTAAGCCCATTGGAGGGTGGAAATGGAAAACATCTTGGGCTTTCGACAGATCCACACCTGTAAAATGTAAAAGCAAGCCTACACAAGTTGAAAGTGATCAGCTTTCCTAGTGAGAAAAAAAAAATCTACCGTCTCTGAAACATATTTTCAAAATATTCAATATTAATCAGGCCAGGGCCAGGAAATATAGGCAGGTTGCTAACTGGTTTTCACTGATGTAAGACTTTCCTTAAACTAGCAATGTTGTGTGCTTCTACTGAAGTTTAATGCCTTTGATGAGCTCGTGCCCTTTTCAAAGGGTCTTGGCCTTCACCACCCCTCTCAATTGCCTTACCAATGGTGAATGTTACTGATTGAAGTGTATATCAAGTGTGTAGATTCAGAATAAAAAAAAATTGAATTCTGTTGCTCTATAAAGGCTATTTAGAGTGAGGAACAAAGGAAACACAGTCCAGAGCCTTACAGAATATTACTGTAGTAAAGACAAATGTACAATCTGAACCTAGAAAGTCTTGTCATACAAGAAAGAAGTAATCAAAATTGCTGACCAAATGACTCAGAAGTGTTGCTAAATAAACTATCTCCCACTGGGCACATATGAGATATTTAGAGCTTCTGTAAAGGTAAAACTGCATTAGATTGAAACATAACAAATGTTTTATTCCATGAATTTATAGTAGTTGAAAAATTCTTTTCAGCCCTCTTTGAATGATGCTAGGGAATAGTTCATTATTTTGAAAATTGATAAACAAAAAGAAATTATTATTTACTTTGTCTTTCAAGTTAGAATTATATCTCAATGTTAATAAGCAAGTAGGTGATGAAAGGAAATTTCTCTTTATGAAAGTATTCCAGCTAATAACATGGCCAGGGTGAAGAAATGATAGAACCAGGACATCATCACTTTATATTCATTAACTAAATAAATGAATCAAAACAATGGTTATTAATGGCTGCCAATTAATATAACAAAAAGACAACCAGATGTTATGTGCCTCCTGATAGAAGTACATAACACTATCTATAAAGAAATCTTGCCCCAAAATTAAATCTGGATCTCAACAAGACCTGGATCTCAATCTCAGTGGTTCTCAAGAGAGGGTAGTTGTGTCTCCAGAGCATATTCAGAAATGTCTGGAGAAAATTATGGTTGCCACAACACAATATAACTAGCACACACTGCACAGAAGTCAGGAATGCCATTAAACATACCACAAAGAAAGCCCCTATCTCAATTACAAAGAATTATCCAGCTCAAATGCCAACAGCGTCCATGCTGAGAAATCATGTTCTGGGGCACAGGCAAAGCACAGGTGGATATGTTGAACAATGACTGTTGGGAACAGCCCTGCCTGGTTTCAAAAGCTGTAACCCCCACCAAGGCTAAGGCTGAGAAAGCAACCTTGGGACCATAAGCCACTGAGGAGACAAAAACTTATCTCCCTGGCAGGAGCACCACTTCTGATCCTTCACCCTGTCTGGACCCCAATGCTTGGTTGGTTAGCCAATGACAGGTAAGATTCCCCAAGGGTGGAATGACCTAAGACAGGCACGATCATGTGGGAGGCCCCCAAGGAAGGACTTTGGGGGCTACAGCAAAAGGGGGTGATGGACCCTCACCCTCAGCTTTGACAAAGCCTGAGTCTTCTTTCTGTGTATGAGAAATTTCCCAATCTCCTGGCTGCCTTACTTCCCTTGCTGTACCTAAACCTGAGACAATGACAGAGGGTGGTGCAGCCCTGTGCTAGACAGGGTGGGTTCCCCGGGCAATCAGGCCTCAGAAAGAATATGTAAAATCCTGTGAAACCTGCTTTGTTTAGAATGCTCTCAATTAAATGATAAGGGTCCAAGCAAGAAGTAAGTTTGTTCCTCAAAGTTTTACAGCTCTTTAGCTATCTGACCCTGACTCAAAATAGGCCCTCAGAGTTCTTTGTTATCTATTGTTTGATCCTTACTTCCTGGCAATAATTAATGAGCTTTACCTGAGTTCCTGTGTAAATGAACCCAATAAAAGCCCATTGAGGAACAGGCTCCTGGTCCTTCTCCTTTGAGAGATCGGCCACCTTTCCTCCCCAAGCAGATCATGTCTTGGTAGATTTATTCTCATCTGTGGCAGACAGGGGGCTCTGCAGACAAAGCTCCCCCACACATGACACATAATATATCATTAGTAAAATCCATACTATAAGAAACTATGGGAAAAAAAGCAGGTGTCTTTAGAAACAAATTCAATGTACATCATAAAGCCATAAAAATCACAGAAGAAATCATAAGCAGTAAAGTCTCAGATATCTCTCATAGCAATATTTTTACAGATATGTCTCCCAGGGCAAGAGAAATAAAAAAAAAACAAATAAACAGGACTACATCAAACTAAAAAGCTTCTGCACAGCAACAGAAACCACCAATAAAATGAAAAGGGAACCTGCTCTATAGGAAAATATATTGGCCAATGAGACATCTGATAAAGGATTAATATCCAATATGTATAAAGAACTTATACAACTGGGTACCAGGAAGACAAACAATGCAATTAACAAATGAACAAGGGACTGGAATAGCCTCTTCTCCAAAAAGGACATACAGATGCCCAATAGACATATGAAAAAATGCTCAACATCACTAGCCATCAGAGAGATGCAAATTAAAACCACAGTGAAATACCATCTCACACCTGTCAGAATGACTATCATCAATAAATCAACAAACAACAAGGGATGGTGAGGGTGTGGAGAAAAGGAAGCCCTAGCGCACTGTTGGAGGGAATGCAGACTGGTATGACCATTATAGAAAACAGTATGGAGCTTCCTCAAAAAATTAAAAATGAAACTCCCTTATGACCCAGTAATTCTACCTCTAGGGATATATCCTAAGAATCCTGAAACACCAGTTTGAAAAAAAATGTATGCACCTCTGTGTTTATAGCAACACTACTTACAACAGCCAAGATCTGGAAACAGCCCAGGTACCCATCAGTAGATGAGTGGGTAAAAGAGCTGTGGTGCAGCCCTGGCCAGTGTGGCTCAGCAGTGGAGTATAGTCCCTTGAATGGAAATGTTGTGGGTTTGATCCCACGTAGTAAACCTAGGTTGTGTGTTTGGTCTCCAGCTGGGGCACGTGCAAGAAGCAACCAACTGATATTTCTCTCTCATATAGATGTTTGTCTCTCACATCAATGTTTCTCTTCTTTTCTCTCCACCTTTTCCTGTCTCTGCAAACAATAAGTATGTCCTCAGGTGAAGATTTTTTTAATTTTTAATTAAAAAAAAAAGCTGGGGTACATTTACACAATGGAATGCTATGCAGCCATAAAAATGAAGGAAATCTTACCTTTTATGACAGCATGGGTGGACCTAGAGATTACTATATTAAGTGAAGTAAGGCAGTCAGAGAAAGAGAAATACCATATGATCTCACTTATGTGTGGAATCTAATGAAGAAAATAAACTGACAAAATAGAAACAGAGGCATAGATACATGGAACAGACTGACAGCTGTCAGAGGTAAGGGGTATGCGGGACTGAATTAAAGAAGGTGAATGGATTAGCCAAAGAACATGCATGCATGACCCGTGTACACAGGCAACAGTATGGTGATGGCCAGAGGGAAGGGGGTATAGGGGCTGTGAGGAGTGGGCAAGGGGGGATGGGGATATAGGTAATAATGTCAACAATAAAAATAAAGAAAAATAAATAAATTGCAAGAAAGGAAAGAAAGCTGGAGGAGTAAATTATATATATATATTAAAATAAATTTATGAGAAATATAAAAAAAATATAAACTAATTGCAGTACACGAATATTATGGGTTGAGTTGTGTTCCACACAATGTGTTGAAGACCTAACCTGCAGTACCTCAGAATGTATCTTTATTTGGAGATAGAGCCGTTTCAGGTGTAACTAAGATAACGGTCACAGTAGAGCAGGAAAGACCCTTAATCTGCTATGACTAGTGTCTTTATAAGGGAGAAGGGAGACAGAGGAATACAGGAAAGTATAGCCAAGTGACAGTGGAGGCTGAGATTAAAGTGATGTAGCCAAGGAAAACAAAGGATGGACAGCAAAAACCAAAATCTAGACAAGGCAAGGAGAAGGGTTCTTCCCTACGGGTTTCAGAAGGAACATGGTACTGTCAACACCTTGATTTCAGATTTCTATTCTTTCTAACTGCAAAGCAATAAATGCCTATTGTTTTAAGCCACCCAGTTTCTGGTACCTTGTTACAGTAGCCCTCCAAAACTAATACTATGAACTTTATTTGGATACCAATTTATGTACATGAATACACACCCATACACATATACACATCAGTAAGCTTCGAACACTGAGTCAGTGTCTGATTAAAACAGGATAGCAAGAGGCTAGGAGAAATCCTTGGCAAGTAGGAGGGGAAACTGAGACAGATCGCTGAACAAACTGGCCAAACTATTCACAGACAGACACAGGAGGTAATCTCCCTAGAGACAGTATTTGGGTCTCTGTAGTATTTTAGGTCCAGGCCCAGACAAGCATTGAAACCAGGCGAGCCACACCAGGACCAACTGCAGTGACTAACGACCCCCTCCTCTGGTGCTGACCAATCAGTGGAGACCACCATCGTAAGAGAGCACACTTGGAAAACTGATGAATATTCTGCTGAAACCCTGTCCTGTGACCTCCCCTAAGATTCTGGCCTACAAAAAAAAGATAAAAACCTCCAGACAGAGGACCCAGCCCACGTGTTCTTCCTCTGGGGAGCAGCCAGAACCATTTCCTTATCTCTCTTCTTCTCCCATAGGCACACATCTCCTAAACTCTAAGGGTCCCCGTGAGACTTGCAACAAGGGGAGAAATGGGCAGCAGCAGGTGGTCCCAGGCTTACCCCCTGAACCTACACCCAAGGCCCCCTCTTCTTTGACTTCCCAGTGAGCTAAGGCAGCCCAGCCTAGTCTTTCCTATCGCTTCTTCTATGCTAAGCCCTTCCATGTTTCTCTGTCCCCAGTTTTAATAAACGTACCCTCATAGTCACCTGGACTCATGTTTTCAAATCCTTTCTACATAAGGTCAAGAACCTTTCCCAAATTGTGTAGCTTTTGTATCTTACATTGTTTTAGTTTGTAAACTAACCCTATAGAAATAAGATAATTAAAACTAACTAGGGGAATGATAGGATAACTCATGTGTTAAAGAATTTAGCCTTAATTGATGGGCTTAAGTGACTAATTTGTGTGGAAAGCTTCCCAAATTGTGAAGCTGCTGAACAAAGACTCCTTTCCTTTATTACCAAACTTTTGCCTCTGGAATTTTGCCTGGAGGGTGGTGGCAGGAGCAGGACCCAACTTGCTGTTCAGTAACGCATGTGCAAAGTAGAACCATAAAAAGATGACCAGATTTCAGCCATTATTAGGTTGATATCAGAACAGAGGTACTAGAGTGGGAGTGTCAAAGTCATTTTCACTGGGGGCCACATCAGCCTCATGGTTGCCTTCAAAGGGCCGAATGTAATTTTAGGACTGTATAAATGTCACTACTCCTTAACAGTTAAGCAAGAGCTCAGGGCTGCCTTCAGATAGAAACCAGGTGCTGGGCTGGATAAAACAAGGTAGAGGCCCGGATTTTGCCCGCAGGCCTTGTGTTTGCTACCTGTGTACTAGAGGACAAGTAAAGCTAGGGAAAGAAAAATGGTAGGGAACTTTGGAGATCTAGCCTTTCTAAGGAGAGATCACATCAATATCTCATAATACCCCTAATATCCACCGGAGACACCAGAAAGGCCACACCCTAAGAATAAGGACCTTGGCCTAAGGTAAAGTTTAATCATGACCTACTCTGAGACTAAAACCAGCACCCAGCAAGATTCACTAGGAAAACAAAATGTGAAGGCTAAGTCTTGCATGTTAAGGTTAAGAAACAACTTTGGCCCATCACAGATCTGCACCTATCAAGCATAAATGTCCAGTCTACACAAGTTCAAGGTGATCAGCCTTCATAAGACTAGCCTTGATCAATAGCTGGCTCTGTTTCTTGAGCCAGAGCTGCCTCACTGGGTGGTTTTGCAATTTCCAACAGGTAGAAACCGTGAGAGACATAACAACACAAAAACAACGTAAAAAATATTTATGTCGTTTTTAAGCCACTAAACTTTGGGGGTGTTTCGTTGCACAGCAATAGATAACTAATATACAATGTCATATGTAAAAATCAATTGTTGCTGTATGTCTAAATACAGCAACAAAGAGTTGGAAAATAAAAATTTAAAACATTTATAACAGTATTAAAAACAGACAAGAATACTGAAAACTACAAAACAATGTTGAGAGAGATCAAAGATCTAAATAAAGAGATGTTCATCACGCATTGAGGACTCAATATTGATGTCAGTTCTTCCTAAACTGATCTACAGGTTCAAAGCAATTACAATTAAAATCACAATAGGCTTTCTTATAGAAATTGACAAAGTAAATTGAAATTCGTGGAAATATGAAAGGACCTGTGATAGCCAAACCAATTTGGGTAAATAACAATTTTGGAGGCCTAAAGCTACCTGATTTCAAGACTTATAAAGCTATAGTAAAAATGACAGTGTGGTACTTAGTAATATAAGACAAATAGGTAAGTCAATAAGGTATTTCATACCTGGGCATGAAATGCAACATAAATTGCATAGATAACTTGTGTTATATTCATATACAGTTATGTGGTACAGCATTAAAAATGAACTAAAGCTATATGGACCAACATGGTTAGATTTAGAAGATATAATGTTACATGAAAAAAGGAATAGAACTGAGAAGGAATACAAAGGGGATTTCACTTTTCATCAGATATGCTTTATTTATTTAAAGACCAAAAAGACCAGAAACACATGGCAAAATAATAAGATTAGAGCACATAAAATTATAGTGTTTTCAGGGTTTTTGGAATGTTTTATTTTTTAACTTGCACATGAGGAATACTACTCTAAGTTTAAAATAGAACTTATTATTGCATGATGCACTTGTATCTAAAATAGTTGGTCAAACAAAATGAACTAACAAGCAAACTAGAGACAGAATCACAGACTGCAGGCTGACAGAGGGGCTGGGTGTGGGGGTTAGTATGGTGAGATCAAGCAAAAATGAAAAAAAAAGGGAAAACAACTCATGCACATTGACAACAGGGTGGTGATTGACTGGGATGGGGGTAGATGGAGGAGGCTAAAGGGGGGATAAATGGTGACAGACTCGATTTGGGGTGGTGAACATATAATACAGTATACAGATGACGTGCTATGGAATAGTGTGCCCGAAACCTGTATACTTTGGTTATCCAGTGTCACCCCAAGAAAGTCAATAAAAAGGAAAAATAAAAAAATAAAATAAAAAGTTGGTCAAACCAGCAAAAAAAAAAATGACCCTCCCATATTCTTTGTCTCTTGGCTGTCTCCACTTCAGGCTTTGTTTCTGCTCATTCTGAACAGCGTGATGAAAATTTAAGAGAATATCCTAATTGAGCATGTGTAGTTGAGAGGAGAGCACAAGACAGGACTTTGCATCTTTCATTCAGATGTTTATCTGGACCTCCAGACTCAGAAAGCCCAGTTTGCTGTGAAGGACAGTCTGTTCCATGAGGTGACCGCTGATTGTCCTGCAAGTTGGACCTGGTCCAGAATAAGAGTACTTCCTGCAAATCCCCGTTAGAGATTGTCTGATCATAATCAATGTTTATTCTGACATACATCAGCACCCTGACCCTGCCTCTGAATGAGCGCTGGTTCCTGAAATAGGCCATTGTCCTGATCTGGTCAAGCATATAAAGTAATTTCCCTAACCTGACAGCATTCACATACTAGTACCCATGACTATTCCTTCCACCTGCCCACAACTCTTACCCTATATAGTTCTTTGGTGCATGTCAAGAGTCATGGAGGATATCCACTTTGTTTTATAGCTGCCCAAGATGTATCTTGTATGTAAATTTTCCTTAATAAATTTTGCTAATTGCCAGGCTGGAGTGGCCTGCCTCTTTCTTTAGTCTTTCCTTGCCATGTACTTACAGAGGTAGATTTTCAGTGTTGGGGCTTTTCTCTGGGTCTGTGTGTACTAACACTAGCCTTCACATACGAGCCTCTCTTCTGTATTGCCCGGCAGTGTACCATTGGAAGCTAATATGTAAGCTAACATGATTGGACCTGCTTTGCTGTTCCTGACACTGCATCCTTCCCTATTTTCACCCATGCCTGGTAAACATGAGGTCTTTTTGTAAAATAATGCATCAAATGGCTCAGCATAATCATAGAAAGCAATAATAGCAAGAAAATTATAAACTTCCACTTATACAATGAATAAGTTCTTGGAATCTAATTTACATAATGGTGACTATAGTTCATGGTACTATATCATATGCTTGAAATTTGCTAAGAGTAAGTCTTGTGCTTTTGTTACATCCAAAAAGTGGTAACTATGTGAGGTGATGGATATGTATATTAACTTGATCGTGGTAATCATTTCCAATGTATATGTGTATCACATTTTCCACCTTAAGTGTGTACATCTTTTATTTTAAATAGAACTAAAAAACAATTAAAAGAATAGAGACAGACTGTACTGTTGCTGCTCCTCTCTGAAAAACATCTGTCAAGGACCTATACCTCTCAAGGGCAAATGGGCTTTTCTGGTTTGACCAGAAATGGCGAGGCCAAATGATGGGAAAACATGAGGTGGCGAGCAGAAGTCTAGAAAAGGAAAGCTTTAGAGAAAGGAACCTCTAGAACCCACCTGATGTAGATCTACAAGATCTTAAAGACAACTTGATGGAAATCATTGATCACTGAACAACATAGCGTTGAACTTCTTGAGTCCACTTATACGTGATTTTTTTTTTTATAAAATCCTGTACTGTTTTTGATCCATGGTTAGAACTGTGCAGATGCTGTGGCGAGAGGGAAGGAATGTGTGCATTGTTCTACGCTATTTTTATATAAGGAACTTGAACATCCACAGATTTAAGTATCCATGGGGTTCCTGGAACCAATTCTCCACAGACAGGGAGGAACAACTAAGTTTTGGGGAGTGTCAAAATTTATCCCTGGATTTTCATATAGAGGGATTGGTGCCCCAACCCTTGCATTATACAAAGATAACCCATATACCACAGTAAACATTGCTGAACTATTGAGTATGAAGCCACAGAGTCCTTGATGTCTTAAAATCACTAATTTTTGACTGGCACATTTACTGGCCTTTTTATTACTCTAAGAATAAAAACTAAAATAGGCTATTGGACCTCTAGTCAAGATGGAGGCATTGGTAGACACGCTTCACCTCCTTGCACAACCACAGGGATCATAACCGACTGCAAAACAAAAAACACCCAGAACTGCCAGAAAATCAAACTGTGTGGAAGTCTGACAACCAAGGATTTGAAGAAGCCACATTCATCCAGACGGGTAGGAGAGGCAGAACTGGAGAGCTGGGGCAGAGAGGACATAGTGTGATGGCAGTGAGATGGTGGCAGCGAGGTGGCTGGCAGAACAGGTGGTCTCACATTCAAGTGTGGTGGATAAAATCAGGAGGGATATCTTGGTAGCAAGTGGTTACAGCCCCAGGAGAGACCACACAGCCCAGGGTTCCAGCACTGGGAAAATAAAGCCTCATAACTTCTGTCTGTAAAAACTAGTGGGGGCTGGGGCAGCAGAACAAACTTCCATTTTCTCTGGAGACATGGTTTACAGGGCCCTCATGTCCATAAATAAATGCAAACTCATCCACTCTGGGAACCACCACCTGGGCAGCAGTTATAGGGGTGCCAGTTGCATATGGGAATGGGGTGAAGTGACTGGAAATGGGGCTAGTGCTGAGCAAGCCTTGTCCCCTCTCCAACCCCTCTCCCATGTGCAGAGCCAGAAAGCAGTGAAGCAGGTTGCCCTGCTCTGGTGAATACCTAAGGGTCCACCCCATACAACTTAACAGGGGCACTGAGCCAAGGACTCAAAGCAGCTCTACCTGATACACAGAAACAAACATAAGGAGGCTGCCAAATTGAGGAGACAAAGACATATGGCCAAATGAAAGAACAAAACAAAATGTCCAAAAAAAGAACTAAGCAAAATGGAGATAGCTAACTTATCTCAAAGTCATGAGAGGCAAAGGCCTACATTCAAGATTACTGTGTCCAACAAACCTATCATGGAGTATGGAAGGACAAATAAACTGCTTCCCAGACAAGGCAAAGCTAAAGGAGGTCATCATCACCAAGTCCTTATTTTTTGAAATGTTAAAGGGACTTATTTAAGGAAAAGAAGATCGCCCTGACTGGTATAGCTCAGTGGATTGAGCGCGGGCTGGGAACCAAGGGGTCACTAGTTTGATTCCCAGTCAGGGCACATGCCTGGGTTGTGGGCCAGATCCCCCATGGGGGTCACCTGAGAAGCAACCACACATTGATGTTTCTCTCCCTCTCTTTCTCCCTCCCTTCCCCTCTGTCTAAAAATAAATAAATAAAATCTTTAAAAAAAAAAGAAAGAAAAAGAAGATCAAAACTCTGAACATTGAAATGACAACACACTCACAGCTATCAACAACTGAACCTAAAAAACAAAAACAAACTAAGCAAACAACTAGAATAGGACCAGAATCATAGACACAATCATTTAGAGTCTTAGCAGCAGAGAAATGGAAGGGAGAGAATGGGGGAATACCTACAGGGATTAAGAAGCATGATTGGTAGGTACAAAATAGACAGGGAGAGGTTAAGAAAAGTATGGGACATGGAGAAGCCAAAGAACTTATTATATGCATGACCCATGGACATGAACTAAGGGGGGTGGGGATTGCTGGAAGGAAGAGGGGTATTGGGTGGAGAGTGTAAAGAGGGAAAAATTGGAACAACCGTAATAGCATAATCCATAAAATATACCTAAAGTTAAGAAATATAAAATTGAGGTATAATTGCAAAATAAAATAAAATAGGTTATTACTCAGGAAAGCATTTTCTGCCTTATCATAAGGACAGAACACCTTCCCATACCCTTGAAACAGCCATGTGGGTCATGTCCACAAAACTTGCTGGGTAACAGGCTTGGCCTTCTGTATCTGACCAGGAATGTCCAAGCCATACCAGCTTTGGCTTCCAGAGTACTTGAACTCAAGAAATTCTCATTGAAGAAGGGGTTAGAGTAAATGTGTGTGTGTGGTGGTGGGGGGGAGGGGCAGAGGGGTGCTGACAATGCTTAGCCTTTTTTATAGAGAATGAAAAGATAGTAAAATCTGTTTGCAGGTCTCTGTTTGTCCTGAAACTTTTCTCCTTTAATTAAAGATCAATGTAAGGCTCAATTCAGAGATGGGAATCATCCTAACAGTGACAGGTGTTTAAAGACCCTCCAAACCAGTGTTACCTCACACTTTTTGCTTCTTCTGATAAGACATCATTATCTTCTCTGAAATAGAATCAGTCACTAGTTTTTTTTTTTCCTTTATCTGTCTTTTCCTTTCTAATTCCATTGCCACCACCCCTAATTGATTTCCTGCCAACTGGTTGATCATCCTCCTGCTTGGGCCAGGTTATGCCTAAAACCACTAGAATAGTCTTCCTGAAGTACTACACTCATGTTACTTTCCTCTTCAATATATATGAGTAACTCTTTGGTTGTCCAGATGAATGATCCAGCCTTAAACAGATTTTCCACATTTGGTATCATCTAACTTTTCATTCTCACATCCCACTTAACACCTAATCAAATGATCTTATTGAATTAAATTTGTCTTTCTGCTCTCTGCCAAATACACTGCACTATTCTCTATCATATTCACAAATTTACTCATGTTACTTCTGCCTAGGATTTCATTTTTACTGTTTTCTGTTTCTTATTAATCTCTATTTCCACTAGGTAGTCCGTGCCATGTGCTCACAGGTCCTTTTGATTTGTATCATATATGTGACCCATGTTACTTACACGATCTGCCTGCCCTGGCCGTAGTGGACTGGATTAGGGTCAGGCTCCTGTCTAGGAAACCTATGGCCTGGCCCAGAACACGAGTTCTGTTCAGTAGGAACACTCTGCTTTGGGTGGTTACTGGCCTATCAAATTATATCCCCTCTCTTGTGAGCAAGTCAGTAAATAGTAATGTGGTAGAAAAATCCTGTTAAAGTTTCTGTACCTTGTAATCCTGTTAAGTGTCTGTGCTTTGTAGTTTAGCAAATTCCATCCCTCGAGGCCTGTGCCTTTGTTTCCCAAGTAAGGAGATAAGAGGGATCGCCTCGACTTCTGCACGTAGCCCTTCAACCTTTGCCCCTGCTCTCTCCTCCTTGCCTTGCTCTTTGTCTCCCATTTAAGGTAGTCAGACCTAACTTCTGCATTTAGCTTCTGTAACCTCGCTTTGCCATGTAGGCAAGGGGTCAGAGGCTATTTAAACCCCGGAAAGTTAGCGTTTGGCGCTCAGAATTTGGAGTCTCTACTCTGAGCCCATGCACATAATAAAGGATCATGCTCCACCATCTCTCCCGCGTGTGAGTTATTTTCTGCAACAGTAAGACAGGCAGAAATGAAGAGGAGGATGAAGAGAAGTCAGAGGTCATAAATAAAAACTAGCCATGGGGTTAAGAGCAGAAGGCTAAAGTGCTGTTAGTGACATAAAAGGTAGCCAAAGTCAAAAATCAATCAAAGCTAACTCACTGTATGATGGAGTGATTCCAGGAGAAAGAACTAAGAAAATATTTGCTAGAAGTATTTGCTAGAGTTGCTATTTAGCAAAACTCTGTGAACTAACTGGAGCTATTTCTATATCCTAAGTTAGCTCCTAGAATTTATTTTTTCAAGGCACTTGCCTAAAAGGTTGTGAACTGGGCACCTCACTGCCCCCTGTAAGGAATCCAGCATGAGTCTCAGTTGTGAAGAAAAGCTCTATTTTTCTTTAATTGACTTTAATTTTAATCAATTCCCTATAAGTATGTACACCTTGTATTTTAAAAAACTTTAATTATCTGCATTATTTTAAAGATATCATCCAGCCTTCTTCAGGTGCCCATTGCCTGCTCTATAGCCGCGTGAGGTAGCCTGTCTGCTCCCCTCAGAGACCCTTCTCTCGTGGATGCCTGTTTATATGGCTGTCCAAGCCGGTGTCTATCTGCCCAAACTCACTGTCATCTTCTGACGAGCAGTAACTTCTTTATTAAAAAACATTTATTTATTTTTAGACAGAGGGAAAGAGAGGGAAAAAGAGAGGGAGAGAAACATCAATGTGTGGTTGTGTCTCACATGTCCCCCTACTGGGGACCTGGCCTGCAACCCAGGCATGTGCCCTGACTGGGAATCGAAATGGGTGACCATTTGGTTTAAAGGCCAGTGTACAGTCCACTGAGCAACACCCATCAGGGCAATAGTAACTTATTCTTAAAACCACCTTCCTGTTTTTTGAAGCAGAATTGTGATTCATATAATTTCAGTGCCCAAATGGTACACTTCTATAAAGTATTTATAATAAAACAATGGTAAAAAATTTATAAATCTTTTGAAAAGTTAGAAATATGTGATCCTTATACTATCTATTGTTCAGTTCACCTTCAGAACTAACAAAGGTGATAACTATTCTACAAATATTTGTTGATGCAAACATGAAAATGAATCAAATACGCCTTTTTGGTAAATGTTGAAGATTCTGACTTCAAAATCTAAATTGAGAACAGCACCATTATATTTAGGCTATGGGTAATACATGCGTGAGGGTTTTATATACATGCGTATGTGTAGTGGGAGAATTAGGCAAACTGGGGGTAAAGGAAACAGATAAGGTCCTAAGGTAACTAGTCAATATTTACTCATTTTTAAATGCCAAGCACTGTGAAAGTGCTTTAGTTAACACTCATCTTACAGATCGCAAGATAGAAGCTCATGGCTAGTATAATGCAGAATGAGAGTTTGAACTTGCCTTTTCTGATTCCAAGGCCTGTGCACTTAACCTGAATCCTTTATTGTCACTGATAATAAGGTTAGAAAAATATTATATATCAATCATTTGAAAAACATTTGTAAGTGCTTGTCTTTGAAGTTTCATTGACAATTGACTTCTGAGTGTGTAGCCAGGGTATACACTCAGCTTTTTAAAATAACTTCATTAGAATGTCAAAAATTATAGAATAAACAATTGTATTGGAATTCATTGTTATAGCTAGTTTGAAAATAAACTTATCTCGTATTACCATAGTAGTAGATGGTACAGAAAAGGGTGTTTTGACTCCTTTAGCTCTCCAGAAGAAAAAACCTCCTATGTAGTACTTGCCAATTTCTGTGGTATAAATACTCCCACCATGACTTATTTTAAGTTACTGATGTGACATCACCTCACTGAGCAGAGTTGAAAATTGTACAATAACATACAATTATGTAGTATTTTCATCACACATAACCTCAAAATACATCTAAGTGTATAGAACCTCAAAAACATAGGTAATATTAAATTTTTGTTGAAAGAATTAGGAAAAAATAAGTTTTGAAATTTTTATTTTTGTATTAATATAATTTATTTAACTATAACTTTATTTAATTTTGGTAATCACAGTGTTTAACCACCAGTTTGCAAAATTTCTGAAACTCTATTAATGGGGTCTTGTAAGTCACTATGAGCCAGCTCCAGTACACCACTGCCCTTAGCTGTCCCTCAGGTCCCCAGTTTCCAGGAGCTATATTTGTATAATGTTATAGTATCTTCTGGCCACAGCTGATGAGAGTCAGTCCCAAGTCCTTCATCCCAGAATATAGAAATGGAATCAGACCAGGTATCATTTTCTCTGTGTGGCTGAAGCTACAACTAACATGTGTTTGAAACTAATCACTTTTGGACCAAAATGTGGACTGAGTAGCAGATAAGTATTGATCTCCCAGTAAAGAAGAGTGAAGAAATGCACAAGGAAAAGGAGAAGTAGGAAAACACATCTTGGTTGTCTTAAACAGCACTCTAGTTTTCAATGGTAGTTCTTCTGAAAGCCTGGATACATTTTTGCTGTTGGACTTGGATAGGTAACCTTGCCCACTGTTTAGTCAGATAACAAGGCCATTAGACCTAGGACACTCTAATGTCATGGTGGCCTATGTAAACAAGCCAAAACCTAAACCTGTGAATTTCTCAAGGTTGCCAAATCAAAACCCCCAATGAAAACCGATCCTAAGCAGCCAACTAGGATTTAAGCTATATCGCATCAAACAATTAATTCCCTGTCTTTGCCTCTGCACTTTCTCTACACTGTGTAAGCCTTTCCCACAGCTCCTGTCAGTGGAGCGCTCCTACTTACGTCTGGTTTGGTGCTGCCCCCTTTGAATCCTTTTTTGTCCAAGTAAACTCAACATCTTTTAAAAGCCTGAGTGTATCTTTTAACACTAGTGACAGTGCAAAGTTGTGCAGTCTCTTTGGAGGGCAGATTAGCCATTTCTTATAAAACTAAAAGATGGTCCAGCAACCACACTTCCTGATATTTACCCAAAGGAGTTGAGAATTTATGTCCACATAAAAAACCTTCATATAGATGTTTATCATAGCTTTATTCATGATTGCCCAAATTTGAAAGCAACCAAGATGTCCTTCAGTAGGTGAATGGAGAAATAAACTGTAGTACATCCTCACAGTAGAATATTAATCAGTGCTATCAGGACATAAACTATATTAAGCCACGAGAAGACACAGAGGAAACTTAAATGCAGCCACTAAGTAAAAGAAGTCAATCTGCGAAGGCCACATACTGTTTGTTTCCAAATACATGATATATTGGTAAAGGTAAAACGAAAAAGACAGTAAAAAATCAGGAGTTGGGGGTGGGGTTAGAATGAATAGGTGGACCACAAAGGACTTTTTTAGGGCAGTGAAACTACTCTACATGGTACTGTAATGATGGACATGGGTCATTATTATATATTTGTCCAAACCCATATATAAACTATGAGCTTTGGGTGATTATGACGTGCCAATGAAGGTTCATGAATTGTAACAAATGTTCCACTTTGGTGGGGGTGTTGCATATGTGGGGGCTAAGGGTGTGTGGGAAGTCTCTGTACTGGCCTCTCGAATTTGCTGTGAGTCTAAAACTGCTCTAAAAATAGCCTTGAAAAAACATAAGTAGGAGAATTTTTACTTGGGTAAGTTCGGATTTAAATTGTGCCAGACTCTGAAGAAGCTTCCGGCCACATTTCCAGGAGCATTGTAGAAATCCTGGGGGTTCGCTGGAACACAGATATACATGTGTTACTATCATGTTTCAGAAAGACCTCAACACAGCTGTGCTCCTGTAAATCAGTGTTTCCATTTAAATTGACTCATTTGACCAGATCGGCTCACATGCCGCTGCAAGTAGAGAAAGGTGTAATAAAAAAAGAGCAGAAACATGAAAGGCATTCAAAAGCTGGGTAGTTAACTTTATACTTAGTTAATCATTGCATTTGTTTTTCAAGGGCTACTCAACTTTTTGGAGGAAGAAAAACAAGTTAGAAAGCATACTGAAGGTTGAAATTAGTATGTGCAGGATTTCTGTAGGATATTTAGTCTATACACTTTATCTCCATCTTAAACCTTAATTTTATCCAAACCTGAAGTAGCCTGATCTACCTGCCTCTTCTTCCCCTCCAGTTATTCCCGTCCCCCCAGAAGTATTTAACATCTATTACATGGCAGGCACTGCTCAAGACATTGGTTTTTGTTCTGAAATAATGAATTTAAACTTGATACCCTTCATTTGGCATTCTCTCACCCACCTTTTGTACTGTGCTTAAGATTCCTAAAGGAGTATGGTAGGCAGACAGACATGAGCAGAGCAAGGACAATGGACCAGGTACAGAAGGTCACAGAGCAGAAAGTCCTGGGTGCGTAGCAGCCCGCAGAATTGGAAAAACAAGGACCTCACCCCCAGGGTGACCTTTCCTCCTCTAGCATATTTCTAGTCATGAGGTTTAGTCCCCCTG